>CM041778.1:321974686-322280902 GCA_023374045.1 Limonium bicolor | reverse complement strand
TGATGCACTAAGTAGAGGATGCACTGAAGTTTGTTTCAGTTTTCTCAGTTTTACAGGTTCTGTATGAGGAGTTTTTGAGAGGTGTGTTCCTTGTTCCTTTGGGTTTGTTTGAGGTTAAACCTTGATAAAACACTTACTAACTGAATAATCATTTGGGGAAAAGTGGAAGTCAATTTGTGAACAAGAAAAGAATAGAAGATGATAGATCACTTTTATGTTTCAGTTTTCTATTTTCAGTTACAGATTTTGTGCAAAGGGAGTTTAGAGGTGCAGACCTGACTGCTTGAGTTGTTTTAAGGTTAAGACTATACTAGGATTTGTAACTAGATGCCTAGACGATCTAGGGGAATCAGTTGACATACTAAAACAGAAGTAGGAGATAGGATTTCAGGAGTAGATATCAGTTTTCAGTTTTTTTTTCGTGAACTTATATTCTCTGTATAACCTTGTTACAGAGGGTTTATAAGGGGTGTATTGAGTGGTTAACGAACCTAAATATACCTAATACACTTAAATGAAGTTATGAACACTTTGGGAGGGATTAGAAGTCAAATTAACAACCTAAAAGAAAACTTGAAGAAGAGTCACACAGATTTCTGTTACAGTTTTTATGCAAATTTTGGTTTCTGTAAAATGAGCTTTTAGAAGTGTTAACAGCCTTGTTTAGAGTTGTTTTTACGTTTCAAAATCTTCATAATACACTTAGATAGTTGGGTAAAAACTTTGGGTGGAATTGGAGACTGATTAATAACCTAAAAGTAAGCTTGAACAGGAGCTGTACAGAATTAGTGTTACAGTTTTTCTACAGTTTATAGTTTCTGTAAAATGAACTTTCAGGAGTGATAACAATTGTGTTTTGGGTTGATTTTGAGTTTAAAACTTTCATAATTCACCTAGCTAGTTGAGTAAAAACTTTGGGAAGAATTGGAAACTGATTTATAACCTGAAAGGGAGCTTAAAGAGGAGATGTACAGAATTGGTGTTTACAGTTTCCTGCATTTTCTGATTTCTGTATAATGGACATTCAGTGGTGTTAAAGAGTTTTTCTGAGTTGTTTTTACGTTCAAAGCCTTCCTAATACAGTTATCTAGTTGGGTATAAATTTTGGGGGGATTTGGAAACTGATTAATGAACTAAAAGCAAGATGAAGAGGTGATGTACAGATTTTGGTCTTCAGTTTTTCCAGAAGCTTGCTGTTTCTGTACAACTGTAATACAGTTGGTATAAGAGTGTTGAAATGGTCTGGAAATGAACTTATAACCTTGCTAATACATCAACCTAAGAGTGTAAACACTTTGGGAAAAATTTGAAATCAATTTAATGAATTAAAAGAGAAGTTGAAATGGAAGTATGCACAGATTTGATGTTTCAGTTTTCTGAAACTTGTGTCTCTGTATGATCAATATCCAGAGGTGTTAAAAGTGTGGTGTTGGTTTAAAAATGAACCCAAAATATTGCTAATATATTTAGCTAAGTTGGTGAAACATTTTGGGAAGATTAGACCTCAGTTGATACTTTAAATGTGGGGTTAGGTAAGGTTAAACACCGAAATTATGTTGTTGTTTTCTAAACTTTGGGGCTTCTGTATATACGGGCTTTAGGAGTATTTTAAAGACTTTATTGCTGTGATAATGGATTAAAAACATTGCTAACCTATTTAGTTAAGGAAGGAATACATCTTAGGGAAATTAAAAATCCATCTTAGTTAAACTTGTTACATGTTGGTGCTTAGAATACTCCCAAAACATTAGCTAGAGGAATGGCTTAGTTAACGTGTAAGACGACGATGTAAATGTCCTAGGGGTCAGATAAAGCCTAAGGTTAATACTTGGAAAGTTCCTAAGGGCTAGTATAAGTCGAACGTTCAAAACACGCCTAGGGAACAACACCCGATAAGATGAGATACACTAGGAAAAATGTCATGAGGGTCGTCGCTTGAAATCATAAACTAACAAGTTGTTTCAATCAACGTTAGGGCCGCAACGAACGCCAACGGGGACCCCGTGTGAGACCACTCTTGCTTCTGAATAAGGTATGGATATATGTGGTCTGTATGTTGTCGTGTTACACGGCTTGTTTGCTGTGTGCTTTGTTTGACAATGACCATAAGACTAAAGCATGAAATTGGAATGCTTGTGTTATCTTGCTCATATGCTTGTCATATTATTGTTACCTATTACTTGCATGCACACAGTAGTTTAGTCCCTTCTCGTTTTATGGAACTTGAGATGAAACCCGATGAACTACGCACACAAACAAGAAACTCTATAAAGGGAAACTCCTCTCTAACTATGGAGGACTTATAATGACACCCACTATGGTGTCTAACTATTAATGATATTGATAAGTAAATACCAGCTGGTGGAACATGAGAATAACCCGGGAAGATAACTTCTCGGGCCGCGCGGTATGGACGTTCGAGAGTTGGTATCTGAATCAGATCTTTTGACCGACTATTGTGGAGCACATCCTGGGGTCTAGAGGTGACCCCGCTTTCTCGACGCATGACTCCGGGACTGGAGGATTTGCTATTGGTGGAGCATATCCTGGGGTCTAGAGGTGACCCCGCTTTCTCGACGCATGACGCCGGGAATGGAGGATTAGCTATGGAGAAGACGTTCTCCAACGTGCGGTGATAAGAGAATTCACAAACATCCTTAAAGAATCAAGGAACAGCTGGTACCTACATGATAAGGTCACGGGATCTAACTTATATCCCCAGACCTGGTGCAAGGAAAGAGAAAGAAAATACACACTATGGGAACAAGGGAAAAGAAATCAAAACACACAACGCTTGAATGATCCCACTGTGAGGATCATCATCATTTATATTCGCTGGCACGCTTTATTTGTATACGTGCTTGATGTGCTCATTGCTGTCCCTATGTTCAACATATTGTGAGTTGCTATGTTGATATTACATGTTGTGTGTTACTGCTTTACTATATCATGTAAATTGGACTTAATAATATTCAACCAAGTAACCGTGTAGCCCGGCAACATACGGGATACACATATTCATACTCAGCATAGTTTTGCTGAGTCCTTTATTTTTACAGGTTATCATCTGGAACGTGGCGGAGTGTAGGTGGAAGGGCTACCATGGGGGTAGCCCATCAGGGCGAGACTCTTGGTTTCGAGGGTAGTGCACTAATGTATAGGCTGCTACTTGTGGGTCTTGACTCGGGATGTATCCAAGCAGTGTGATACCTAACTTGGTAGTTATGATGTACGTACTCGGTATTTGGAATTGTATTTTATGTTGTTTATGTAATTCAGTTAAGGGTTGTTTCCAGTCATACAGACCGTAACTTGGTGTTGGTAGAGTGGTCGTGTCAACCACGTGGGCGGTTGGCGTCTATAGCACCCGGATGGAGTTTTGAACTGCTGCGTAGATAACGCGTGATATCGTTAGGCGCGTCGTTTGTTCGGTTGGTTGTTATTCAAGGGTGTTACAATTAAATATATACCCCAAATATTATACAAATGTTACAATTTAATACATAACTTATTATAAGCTAGTATTTAATTCCATAATCCACTAAATTTTGGTCAAAGTCTCCTATATGGTCAACATTTGACCTCTACACAATTTTGACCCTATATTCTCAGTAATTACCATAATTACCCCAAACTTTTCAATATTTACAATTTTACCCCAAAAATTTATAATATATTATAAATTTCATTTAAACTTCATTTAACCTATAGTTTTCAGCAATATTCTTCTACAGCCCTATAGATTTGTTTATTTACGGTTTATACCCCAAACATTATGCTAAGTGCATAAAATAATTAAATATACTTTTGAACTTAAATAAAATGGCCTAATAACATGGCCTTATTACAACCTTAAGCTTGTAATATAAATTACACATTAAATATCTCCAAAACTCCATAAACACTCGGCCCTCACACCAATTTCTCCATTATTTACCAAACTTCCACATAATGTCTTAAATTTGACAATTATGTTATTAATTCACTTAATTAATTTAACCAAAGTTTCTATAACATTTCCTAGTCATTTTTGAAGCTAGAATGACCACTTAAGATCTGTCTACTCACGACACACATATAATATAAGCTCCAAAGCATATAATATATGATTAAGAATGTTATACCTTGATTTATAAGTTCCTTAAGGATTGTTTGGCCACGGCAGCTTAGGGGATTAATTTGGGACAGCTTCTAATTATGTTCTAACATCAAGAATAACATATAGTTAGGTTCTAAAAACTAAACCAAACATAAGAACAAATATACATCATTATTAAGCTAGATTTTTACCTTGAAATTCCAAAGGTTTAACAAGCTTATTTTGGCCTAAATTTCCAGAGATGAAAGAGTATCAAAATCACCATAAAACTATGGGAATTATCCAGATCAAATCAAGATAGAAAGGTGGTAGAAATTACCTAGACAACATGGCTTAAAAAGTAGAAATTGCCCTTGAATTCGGCCACCCTTGAGCCAATGGTGTAGCTACTGCTTCTAAATGATTTTGAATATAAAATGAGCATATAAACTCAAAGGAAGCAGCTAGTAATTTTTGGAAATCAAAGAAAGAGGCTTAAGGTAGATTTTTACCTTAAAATTGAAATTTGACAAACTTTGGTCCTTGTTGTGGTTTCAGCCAAAATTCCCCTCTTAATCAAGGATGAAAACACTGAGATTTGAACCATGGAAAGTGAAATACCCCGACCTTAAATATGGCGATTAAATTATCCTAATAGGTATTTAAGAGCCTAATAATGATTAAGAAATATTGGTAAGGGAAAATAAATGCAAAAGAAATAAAGAAACGCTTAAAAAGCGAAAAACGCTAAATAAGCGTTAAATAACCATAGGAGGTATGAGACCTCGGTTAGCGTATTATAAGGATTCTAAAGGCTTAATTAAGTCTAATAAATATGAGGGAACAAATCCCGAAGAAAACGGATCCTTAAAATGGATTAAAATCACTAATGAACATTAAGCACGTTTTTCGAGGTAACCGGGAAAATGTGTCTTTAAGCGGGTCAAATAGACTCGTAACAATTTTGGTCAACTAATTAATCATTAATAAATATTAGTGAAGCTTTAGGACCAACAAAATCAAGAAAACGAGAAATTAGTAAAAACTGTCAAAAACGGGAAGTTGTGGGGTAGAAACATAAATAATCAAGACTTGTGTGTCCAATATCGTAAAAAGGATTTTTAAAACCCTTATGGGTTCTGTATGGGTCCGATTTTAAGGCCCCCTCACACCCCTCTCTTTATTTCTCCTTTTTACTCACAAAAGACAAAAACATTTACAAATCAAAAAGTAAACCTATACTACCCCACTCTCACTCTCTCTCTCCCATTCTCATTTCTTCCTCACGTACAGCAGCCCTCACCCCCTCTCTGAATTTTCCTCCTTCCTACGACAGCCAAGGAAGCTTGAGAAAACCACACAAACTCTACATTCTCTCCTCTTGTTACTCCCTCAAATCACCTCCAAAAATTACAAAACTTGTATAATTGGAATCCTCTCATCAAGAGCTACGTTTCTATCTTTCCGAAATTCGAAAAGAGCAACTTTCGTTTTCATGGGTATATCCCATTTGGAGCTTCAACACCACCATTAGAAGGCCCTCCTTCTCCTTGTTCTTTTGAGGTAAAACATTCTCAAAAACTCCATCTTTTTCTAGCCTTAGAAGCAAAACAAAATTTGAAGTTAAACTTTGGTTGCTCCTCTAGTGCCCAGCCGATTTTGGCTTGTTGAAGGAGTTGGAAATCTTGTTCTTGAACCACCCCAAGCTTCATTTGCACTCTTGAAAGGTAAAGGAAATTCTAAACCCTAAACCTTACGTTAAAACTTGAATGATGTTAGGGTTAATTTAGTATTAAAATTGTGTATATACATGTGGGCTGTAGTGTTAGAATTTTGGTTGCTAAACCGGTGGGAAGAGGAAGAGGAAAGAAAGAGAGAAGGAAGAAGCAAGAAGGAGAAAGAAAACTAGGAGGAGAAACAAGGTAAGAATGCTCTTTGGTGTAGCTTGGTATATACATGTATGTAACAGATTTTAGAAGGTTTGAATTTAGTAATGAAAAAGGTATTGTGAAGTAGTGTAATGTACACAATAATGTACGTGTTTTAAACCCTTGAAAGCAATTTAAAACTGTTACAAAACAGATTGGGAATGAGATGTTTGAGTGTAGGAAATTCAATGTTGTTAGTGTAGTATTTGTGTATGAGAATTGGGTATATGGCTATTGACTGTAAACAGGAGGTATAGATCATTAATGTGTGAGGAAACAATGTGGTGAGAGGGTAAAAATATAGGGGAGACTATGGCAAAATTTACATAGGAATAGAACACTTAATGAATTAGAAACTAGGTGGAAAATGAATGTTGTAACAGATTTTGTTTGAGGAGGATGGATTGGTAAGTGGAGAATGAGGAGGAGACATGTAAAGATCTGTAGCAAGAGTAGTGGATTGCATTGGAGGAACTAGGAGGAATTAAAGTACAAGAGTTAGTAAAATGAGTATTGGACTTGGGTATAGATATTGTGGTGTTTGGAGATGAATTGGGATGGTAAGTTAGCATTAGAGAAGGGAACTAGACATGGAGGAAACAAGAACCCAAATCTGTAGCAAAACCATTTGGTGAAATAATGTAAGTGCTGGGATGAAAATGTGGAGGATTGGTGTGTGAATTAGTATGAAAAGGAGTAATGAGTTGGTAAGGGATTTGAGCATGTTTAGGAGCTTAATTAGGTGCTTAAACATGTGGATTAAGTGTAGGAATATTGGGGAAGAGATTGGTGGAAGTTTGGAGTTGAAACAAATAAAAAACATAAACACATTTAACAATACTGTAACATGTCCGGGTTGTAAACTAGTACACAAACCCGGACATGTCAAAAAACACGACAAAATGTATTACAGAATGGATGGTCCGGGTTTTAAACCAAGACCTAAACCCGGACCCACCAAAAATACACCCGTAAGTTCTAAACACAAATTTGTCCGGGTTTGCAAGTAGGACACAAACCCGGACGATGCAAAAATTTCACCCGAGAGTTGTTCCAGTGAGTTGGTCCGGGTTTAAAACCAGGACACAAACCAGGACCAACCCTTATTTTCACCCGAGAGTTGTTCTAGTGATTTGGTCTAGGTTTAAAACTAGGACACAAACCAGGACCACCCTGAAAAGTGCCCAGAATGTATTTTAAAGCTAAACAAAAGTAGGGTAAGGATGGGTAATGATATTATAAGTTAATTAAGAAATGATTAATGATGTTTAAAGGTCATTAAGGCTATAAACAAGCTTAGAGAATAATTGTAAGTAAGTAACTTAAGTGAACGTATTTAAGTAACAAAGAGTTAGTAAGTATGAACTAGGAAACCTTTGGAAAGTAATAAGTAAGGTTAGTTATGGATAATTAACCACCCAATTGTATGTATGTCATAGGATTCGACTAGTTGAACACCGAAGGGAGTCGGTGTTCCAAGTCAACGGTGAAAGGTATGATTTCTTCATGCCCTGTATCCTAATCTGGTTACCCCGATTTGTGTGCTTATTTGACCACCTAAATAAGATAAATGCATGAATCAGACTATATTGCACTTACCTGTGCTTGACTTATGTTGTGCTTGATATTTATTGTCTTGAGCACTAGTTTGTATAATTCATGAAATGTATGAATGATGATGAATGGTATTCGAACCTCGTATTGTACTTGCGTAATGTATTGTACCTCGTATGTATGTGTATATGTGTATTGTATTATTGTGGCTTGGATGTTGACTTGTGCTAATTCCTAACTATCTAACTCCTAACTTAAGTGAGTAAATTG
This sequence comes from Limonium bicolor, assembly GCA_023374045.1. NCBI lineage: Eukaryota > Viridiplantae > Streptophyta > Magnoliopsida > Caryophyllales > Plumbaginaceae > Limonium > Limonium bicolor. Next base: position 322,273,072 of record CM041778.1, on the reverse strand, counting down.
GAATGAGTACAAGTCTGATATAGCTTCGGCCACGCGTGAGGATGCGGAGTCACAAGAGGTTGGCTGCAAATCCTGACTCTTAAACTGGTCCGCGGCCCAAATCCCTTAAGTGGGTAACATCCCGGATTGGTGAGTCAAGTAAATCCCGGAGGTGGGACGGTGTAGTCCCCAGGGCCGGAGGTCCCGACGACTTAACTTGAGTAAGAGTAAGGTAAGAGTAAGTAAGTATGGATCCGTAAGTAAGTATGAGTATGAGTATGAGTATGTATGTGTATGAAGTAACGAGTAAAAGAGTAATCTCCACCCGATTAACCCGGGTGGACCAATGAAGCTAACAAGAACTGTATATTGTGTATGTAATGGGTATATGTATTTCGGAAGAAGGTAAGTATGTATTTGATGGTTTATTGTACTCCTTGTATGTAATATAGTGTATGTATGTATGCCTTGCGTGAGTATTGCTGTATCGTGTATAAGAGCATGTATGCATGAATGTTTGAATGAAATCAACCGCATGTATTCGACCAAGTGGTCGGCGTACCCTCACTAGTACGCGGGGTATGCGGTTATCATGCTCGGCGAAAGCTGACCCCTTCGGGGGACATTTTTTAGTGTGCAGGTACCCGAAACGAATATGGTCAAGGAAGAGACCGGAGGCACACCCTGGTATTTGGAAGTAAGTAGCGTGTGAGGAACGGGTAGTAAGTAGTCCCTTAGTGAGTATGCACAAACCTAGAAGAGGTATTATACTTGTATAAGGATCCTAGTAAACTCGGTATGTAAACTATATTGTATAGCACTTGGAGTATTGTGTTGAATGAAGGTTCTAGTATTTGATTTGGTATTTGGAGTATGTATTGTAAGTGTGTAGTACTCGGATATTCCGGTCCATCAGACCGATGCTGTATGTAGAAGTAGTGGCCTTGTTAGTCACGTGGGTGACTAACGGCATTGTATCACCCATTGTATGTAAGAATATATCCGCTGTGTGTATCTAGTATGTAAGGAGTTTGGACGGTAAGTATTGTATTGATGGTAGGGGTGTTACAAAAAGTGGTATCAGAGCGAAGTATCGCTCTGATGACTGGAAGTACCGAGTTTAGGAATACCGAGTTAGGAATTAGAAGCTTAGGGCTAAGGGCTGAGTGATGCATTAGAGAGATGCTAGTTAGGAACTACCGGCGAGTACCGGATACCTACAATACCAGTCCCGCCCACCGCAACCCCACTGTATAACTTGGGAAAGAACACCAGAGAGAAGGAACGTCCTCTCATACTCGGGAAAACCCGATCTGGCAGTTGTGAAGCAATCACACAGTAACAAGAACCGACATATGGTAGATCCCAAGAACTGGAAGATCCGGAAATGGAACCTGGTTGAACAACAATACCCGCACTTAATGGCGATAGAATGAGAACTCCAACCATAGGAGACTACAACATGCAACAACATGGGGCGACATGCTTAGCAGTCGCAGAACCTGGCTAACCAACCAGCAGCAGGAAAAGAAGCACTAAGCACAACAGAGTGGAAAAAAGGAACTGTAACAAAATCCAAGACATAAGTCTACGGGATAGTAATACTTGAATAATACCACCAACGGTATGCTAGCCGACTAAGGCAATAGTCGGAAGCGGTTAACTCCAAAAATACGATGCCATCAAGGTTGCAACACCTGGCCAATATAGCTCAGAAAACTACAAGAACAACCAGGAGTATAACCTAATAGGACTACAAGCGTAGTGCCTAAACAAGGAAGGCTCAGTAACCACCACAAATGTGCGGGAACGAGCCACAAGAAGCGACACTAAACCAAATAGAACGGGAACCTCCAAGGAGTGGAGAAGTACCCAGATCTACGACAACCATGTCTAGACCACCAAGAAGCTACCTAAAGGAGCGAGTATACCAATTATAGATCAATAAGATCGAGGGAAGCGCCAACAAGACTAATAAAAACAAGTGAAAACCATACCGTGATCGGTATAGGATTACTCAAAAACCACCAGTACCACGCACTTGCCACGGCAAGTGCATAAAGACAGAGATATGTAAAGGGACACTAACACGTCACAAGTACATAGTAATGTACGGTGACTGTAACGAAACAACCACAGGATCAAACATCCTAAAACTGAAGGAATGGAACCTTGGAAAGGCCTAACGGCCCGACCACTATACTTAGAGCATACCAGTCAGCGGGAGGCTAGACTTGGTCAAGACCTCAAACATGGCTATGCCATGAGAGATTTCTTTTAACACTGGACCATTGTTTTAAAACCCAAATTTTCTTTTCAAAACCACAACCCCCTTTTAAAAACCTTGGATTTTAAAACCAGACCAACAACATTATGGTGAGTATCATGGGATGATCACAAGAGGATTGGCAACAGAATACTTCACCTAGGCATGTGACGAACACTACGAGTATACCCGTTACGGGATGTGGGACAACCGCACTCCGAAGGAGCTTGCGGCCCGACATATAGTTGGGTAAGTGGTAACGTATCAACATGGTACCCCACGTATGTATACATGTAGTGTACGACACACGGGAAGTGTCGACTCCGTTCTACGGACCATCAGTAAGTTCAACCCAGGACAGCTGGACACCTCAGAGAATCAAGCATAAGGAACCCGAGAATCCATCTGAAGATAAGGAATGAAGACTGGGAAGTTGCAAAAAGCACAGACTAGTAAATATAGACATTGGACATGTCACGAGGACGCCAAACGAATACGTGAAAGCTGGAAGGTATACCCAGCCTAACACAATAAGGCAGTTTGCCTAACGTGAACACCACAATGCTCAGCAAACGGGACAGAACTCCCAAGAGCGATCACTAAATTACCACTAAATATAATCCATCATCGGAGAGGATATATAAACCTAGACTCAAGCACTAGGAACAAGCATAAACAGTCTACCCAAGGACGGGAGACGTCATGACCCAAAAGGGACAACTCAAGAACGATACCACAAGATGGTACAGTAGACAACATATCATAACCATCAGCCGGAGTAACGACATAATTTAACAACACCCAGGAGCAATCCTTGAGGGTGACTAGATGGACAACAGTCGAACAACAGCGACATGATAAAAGCACGAAAGTTAGAACGAACACTCGGTTGGGACCCGAAGGGATTTCACTTAACAGGAAATGCCCTAATATTGAGAGACACCTATTAACATCAGATTACCTAAAGGGTCTCCTGTGACGGAAGCATGATGTCACGACTTACCATGGAGCCCAATAATACCTCCAACCTATGACGGTATACAAGGAGTGGAAACATGCATAAGCAGCTTGCAAAGAGCATAGCTCGCAGCAGTACGGCTTAAAAGCCATCGACCAACTACGTGTGTAACCTTAAACGGTTGCAAAACCCACCAATACTACAAGACTTGCAAGAGGGATTGCCTCATACGACAAGAAATAACAACTGGACCCTAAATTCAAACCCAACACTCTGAGTGGCTTGGAGTAATGGCCAACTCAATGTCACTGTCACTAGAGCATCAGCCTAGTATACAGTTGACGGAGTTCTTAGTTACCGCCATGCCTTCTGTAGCAATGGTAGCAAAGGCATGAGAATCATGGTAATGCCAACATTGGCCTAGTCCACACTTGGACACTACGAGAAACCCAAGGGAAGGTACCCCTCGTTAACCGAAGACCACCGATGCGGTGATGATGTGAACCCTTAGAAAAGGCTTCCATCTACTATGACAATAAACCATGCAATAGATATTGCCAAGGGGTGAAGGAATAAGGAAATGAGATTTCCAAACCATTACGACTTAAAGGAGTAAGTATACTCCATATGCACTAAGCATGTGGTAAACCATTGTAAACACCAACATAGCCAACCTTGTCATTAGACCTATGAGTGGAGACAAACCCCTCAACAAGAACTTTCATTATCATGACAGAGTACTCTTCAATTGGAGAACGGGACCAGAAACTCTTGAAGCTTCATGGGATGTCCCGGTGATGTACATACAAGAAAAAACCGCACAGCTAGAGCCTATAACTAATGCTCGACTTTGAGAGGACGGCAATTGTCAAAAACAATCAATGTGAGTGCACATTGCACACCGTGAATGACCAACGCTCAAGAGAGCTTGTAACCCGGTAAACCACTTCATCCTTGGTCAACCAAGATACTTGGTAAATTGTATCACAAATGATGATAGAATGTGAGGTAAGTTAACCTACACATAAAACCTAAGTGGAATAAGACATCTCCACATTGGGAGGATATAGTATTGTGGTATGCTACGACAACCGTCATACACACGAACATTGGAAACCCCATGGTATTCATACCATAAGGGAATGGTGCCAATGACAATGGCAATGAGTAAAGAGAAACTATCACAGTAACAAAACAGTAAAAACGATGTTGTATAATGAGTAAGAATACGGTGCGCAACAAGCGACCGATATGAGGAAGTAGCAGATAATGACACGAGTATAAGTACGAGATGACAGGCAGAAATATCCTTTCCTATCACATAAGTGACTTACTGTCAAGCGTTTACGCCTCTGCACTCTGTATGACTGAGTGTTTTGGTATTGCACTTGTGCAGCTAATGATCTAATGGGATGGCTAAGGATATGGAGAATGTAAACCGTAGTAAACCTTCTTTTCACCAACGAATATGGCATAAGCCAGTTAAGCACACTTAGCAACAAACCGTGCGGCCTAAGGCCAGAGAAGCACGAAGAGTGTAACACTATCAATCACAAAATGTGAATTCCATTGGAATAAAGGTGAAAGGAGACTTAAGAAAGTCACTAGGACCGATGCATAGGAATGCAAGGTCATACAAGTAAAAGAACACTTGTACTGAACCAGAAGAACTGGTGCAATCCAGAAGCTATTGACAACAGAGGAAGCACTATAACTAAATAGTGGCTTAGCCTCACCAACAATAAGTTGGAAGAACTTAGCGAACAATCGTGAGAGTACGGATAGTATGTATAATAGATTACCAGGAAGCTGGTTATAAGCTAAACTCGTTGAGTTCAAAGGCGGTAAAAGAATACCACACTTGGTTGTAAACCTTATTCCCACAAAAAGGGATAAAAGGCGATGAGTAACACATCTATAATAACCAAAGAGCGAATTAAGCACTAAGGTTATCAGGGTCGCGCAGCAGAAGCTAGTGGGCCCTAGCTGAGGAATGTAATACACCCAATAAGTATGCGAGATTGGCTATTAATGCCTTAAAGCCTGATAGGCTAGAACCAAATTGATTGTGAGTTAAATAAACTCATATAGGAATTCTTGGTGCAAAGACTAAACCATTGGTATGGTTAGGACCCTTTGACCAGAGCATATTGTATAGTGTACCGTAGTGAAGCTAAACGCTTTAGATTGCCCAAATTGATTAAACCAATGTTTAATAATAATAACATATGGTAGATTACGTGGGCGTAATCCCTTTTAAGGGGGGTAGAGCGAAAATCGCTTAATGTAAGTTTTTGAATAAAACATAAACCGTAATGTGCATAGCACAAATGAGAATCAAATTGATGATTGATACTATGTTAAATAAACTAAGTACTCATTCATATTGAATTATGGTAACTAGGCATTAGAATGCAAATACCATAGGATGAATGTACCCATCTTGTAACACTAGTGTAAGAGTATTAGTAAAGAAAGTAATGAGTAGTGGACGGAGCTCCACAAGTATTGTAACCTTTGAAGAAGTAGTACGAAATGAATGAGGATAGTAGATGAATGAAGTTATGAGTAGTGGAATCGTAAGTAAATATTAAACAATTGAGTCAACTAAATCTTATAATGTAGTATTCCTTAGTTAGAATATAGGATAGATGGTGAGTAATGGATGGAAGTAGTGAAGGTTGATGAATGAGCATTTAGGTATTGAACCATGGAGTAAAGCATTTGGGAAGTAGAGTAGGATGATTGATGGACTGATTCCATCCTTTGGAGATGTATGAATTGTAATCACGACTAGAAAATAAAAGATAGAAAATGAAAACAATTAAATTATTGTTTGGTTGAACCTGATGTGGGAAGTCGAACTTGATCCTGATCAGATCAAGGGAAACCGAACACAAATTGGGTGGAAAGATAGTTCAACACTGATGCTGATCACATCAGGGTCGAATGATTCTTGAAGCCCCCTTAAGTGGTCACAAGAATCACACATAGGATAGAAGTAATGAATATAAATTGGAACTTGGAGTGGATGCTTTAGAAAGATTCTAATTAGTAGTTGAAAGAATTTCCCTTAGATGAGAAAATGGTAGAGCTTTACCGGAGTAGATGGTAGTAGCATGTGTATTATTCCAAGGGCAGCAGGACATAGAGGAGTCCTGTCGAGATGACCTGAGTGCCTGCATTGTATGTGTATGCATTGCTTTGGGGATAGCTTTGCACTGTATGTATGTATAATTTGTACAGAGGAACCGATGGTTATAATATGGATTGAGTAGTATTGTACATTGGAATGATAGGGAAAGGAGAAACCTTGAGTAACGAATTTGGAATTGTAAGGAGGAAGAATGTGGACCACGGTATTAGACATGTAAGGACGAGTAAGCATTGTAAACTTATAACCTCGAACAACTTTGAGGACAAAGTTCTTAAGGGGGTAGATTGAAATACCCCGACCTTAAATATGGCGATTAAATTATCCTAATAGGTATTTAAGAGCCTAATAATGCTTAAGTAATATTGGTAAGGAAAATAAATCCAAAAGAAATAAAGAAACGCTTAAAAGCGAAACGCTAAATAAGCGTTAAATAACCATAGGAGGTATGAACCTCGGTTAGCGTATTGTAAGGATTCTAAAGGCTTAATTAAGTCCTAAATATAATATGGGAACAAATCCCGAAGAAAACGGATCCTTAAAATGGATTAAAATCACTAATGAACATTAAAGCACGTTTTTCGAGGTAACCGGGAAAATGTGTCTTTAAGCGGGTCAAATAGACTCGTAACAATTTTGGTCAACTAATTAATCATTAATAAATATTAGTGAAGCTTTAGGACCAACAAAATCAAGAAAACGAGAAATTAGTAAAAACTGTCAAAAACGGGAAGTTGTGGGGTAGAAACATAAATAATCAAGACTTGTGTGTCCAATATCGTAAAAAGGATTTTTAAAACCCTTATGGGTTCTGTATGGGTCCGATTTTAAGGCCCCCTCACACCCTCTCTTTATTTCTCCTTTTTACTCACAAAAGACAAAAACATTTACAAATCAAAAAGTAAACCTATACTACCCCACTCTCACTCTCTCTCTCTCCTTCTCATTTCTTCTTCTCACGTACAGCAGCCCTCACCCCCTCTCTTTTCTCTGAATTTTTCCTCCTTCCTGCGACAGCCATGGAAGCTTGAGAAAACCACACAAACTCTACATTCTCTCCTCTTGTTACTCCCTCAAATCACCTCCAAAAATTACAAAACTTGTATCATTGGAATCCTCTCATCAAGAGCTACGTTTCTATCTTTCCGAAATTCGAAAAGAGCAACTTTCGTTTTCATGGGTATATCCCATTTGGAGCTTCAACACCACCATTAGAAGGCCCTCCTTCTCCTTGTTCTTTTGAGGTAAAAACATTCTCAAAAACTCCATCTTTTTCTAGCCTTAGAAGCAAAACGAAATTTGAAGTTAAACTTTGGTTGCTCCTCTAGTGCCCAGCCGATTTTGGCTTGTTGAAGGAGTTGGAAATCTTGTTCTTGAACCACTCCAAGCTTCATTTGCACTCTTGAAAGGTAAAGGAAATTCTAAACCCTAAACCTTACGTTAAAACTTGAATGATGTTAGGGTTAATTTAGTATTAAAATTGTGTATATACATGTGGGCTGTAGTGTTAGAATTTTGGTTGCTAAACCGGTGGGAAGAGGAAGAGGAAAGAAAGAGAGAAGGAAGAAGCAAGAAGGAGAAAGAAAACTAGGAGGAGAAACAAGGTAAGAATGCTCTTTGGTGTAGCTTGGTATATACATGTATGTAACAGATTTTAGAAGGTTTGAATTTAGTAATGAAAATGGTATTGTGAAGTAGTGTAATGTACACAATGTACGTGTTTTAAACCCTTGAAAGCAATTTAAAACTGTTACAAAACAGATTGGGAATGAGATGTTTGAGTGCAGGAAATTCAATGTTGTTAGTGTAGTATTTGTGTATGAGAATTGGGTATATGGCTATTGACTGTAAACAGGAGGTATAGATCATTAATGTGTGAGGAAACAATGTGGTGAGAGGGTAAAAATATAGGGGAGACTATGGCAAAATTTACATAGGAATAGAACACTTAGTGAATTAGAAACTAGGTGGAAAATGAATGTTGTAACAGATTTTGTTTGAGGAGGATGGATTGGTAAGTGGAGAATGAGGAGGAGACATGTAAAGATCTGTAGCAAGAGGTAGTGGATTGCATTGGAGGAACTAGGAGGAATTAAAGTACAAGAGTTAGTAAAATGAGTATTGGACTTGGGTATAGATATTGTGGTGTTTGGAGATGAATTGGGATGGTAAGTTAGCATTAGAGAAGGGAACTAGACATGGAGGAAATAAGAACCCAAATCTGTAGCAAAACCATTTGGTGAAATAATGTAAGTGCTGGGATGAAAATGTGGAGATTGGTGTGTGAATTAGTATGAAAAGGAGTAATGAGTTGGTAAGGGATTTGAGCATGTTTAGGAGCTTAATTAGGTGCTTAAACATGTGGGATTAAGTGTAGGAATATTGGGGAAGAGATTGGTGGAAGTTTGGAGTTGAAACAAAATCAAAAACACAAACATTTAACAATACTGTAACATGTCCGGGTTGTAAACTAGTACACAAACCCGGACATGTCAAAAAACACGACAGAATGTATTACAGAATGGATGGTCCGGGTTTTAAACCAAGACCTAAACCCGGACCACCCCAAAAATACACCCGTAAGTTCTAAACACAAATTTGTCCGGGTTTGCAAGTAGGACACAAACCCAACGATGCAAAATTTCACCCGAGAGTTGTTCCAGTGATTTGGTCCGGGTTTAAAACCAGGACACAAACCAGGACCAACCCTTATTTTCCCCGAGAGTTGTTCCAGTGATTTGGTCCGGGTTTAAAACCAGGACACAACCAGGACCACCCTGAAAAGTGCCCAGAATGTATTTTAAAGCTAAACAAAGTGGGTAAGGATGGGTAATGATATTATAAGTTAATTAAGAATGATTAATGATGTTTAAAGGTCATTAAGGCTATAAACAAGCTTAGAATAATTGTAAGTAAGTAACTTAAGTGAATATTTAAGTAACAAAGAGTTAGTAAGTATGAACTAGGAAACCTTTGGAAAGTAATAGTAAGGTTAGTTATGGATAATTAACCACCCAATTGTATGTATGTCATAGGATTCGACTAGTTGAACACCGAAGGGAGTCGGTGTGTCCAAGTCAACGGTGAAAGGTATGATTTCTTCATGCCCTGTATCCTAATCTGGTTACCCCGATTTGTGTGCTTATTTGACCACCTAAATAAGATAAATGCATGAATCGGACTATATTGCACTTACCTGTGCTTGACTTATGTTGTGCTTGATATTTATTGTCTTGAGCACTAGTTTGTATAATTCATGAAATATATGAATGATGATGAATGGTATTCGAACCTCGTATTGTACTTGGTAATGTATTGTACCTCGTATGTATGTGTATATGTGTATTGTATTATGTGGCTTGGATGTTGACTTGTGCTAATTCCTAACTATCTAACTCCTAACTTAAGTGAGTAAATTGGAATGAGTACAAGTCCGATATAGCTTCGGCCACGCGTGAGGATGCGGAGTCACAAGAGGTTGGCTGCAATCCTGACTCTTAAACTGGTCCGCGGCCCAAATCCCTTAAATGGGTAGCATCCCGGATTGGTGAGTCAAGTAAATCCCGGAGGTGGGACGGTAGTCCCCAGGGCCGGAGGTCCCGACGACTTAACTTAGTAGAGTAAGAGTAAGTAAGTATGGATCCGTAAGTAAGTATGAGTATGAGTATGTATGTGTATGAAGTAACGAGTAAAAGAGTAATCTCCACCCGATTAACCCGGGTGGACCAATGAAGCTAACAAGAATGTATATTGTGTATGTAATGAGTATGTGTATTCGGAAGAAGGTAAGTATGTATTGGATGGTTTATTGTATCCTTGTATGTAATGTAGTGTATGTATGTATGCCTTGCGTAGTATTGTTTATTGTGTATAAGAGCATGTATGCATGATGTTTGAATGAAATCAACCGCATGTATTCGACCAAGTGGTCGGCGTACCCTCACTAGTACGCGGGGTATGCGGTTATCATGCTCGGCGAAAGCTGACCCCTTCGGGGGACATTTTTTAGTGTGCAGGTACCCGAAACGAATAGGTCAAGGAAGAGACCGGAGGCACACCCTGGTATTTGGAAGTAAGTAGCGTGTGAGGAACGGGTAGTAAGTAGTCCCTTAGTGAGTAGCACAACCTGGAAGAGGTATTATACTTGTATAAGGATCCTAGTAAACTCGGTATGTAAACTATATTGTATAGCACTTGGAGTATGTGTTGAATGAAGGTTCTAGTATTTGATTGGTATTGGAGTATGTATTGTAAGTGTGTAGCACTCGGATATTCCGGTCCATCAGACCGATACTGTATGTAGAAGTAGTGGCCTGTAGTCACGTGGTTGACTAACGGCATTGTATCACCCTTGTATGTAAGAATATATCCGCTGGCGTTGATCTGGTATGTAAGAGTTTGGACGGTAAGTATTGTATAATGGTAGGGGTGTTATAGAAAGTGCTTGATATTTAGCTCTATGTGAGGGTAATTAAGAGAGGAAGAAAATGCTAATTTATGCCTTAAAACATTACCTTAGGTAGAGTGAGTTGGATTTCTACCTTGATAGCTCAAGAACAAAGCTTGGGAGGTTCAGAGAGAGTTATGAACTCGGATGGAGCAGGACAAGAGGAAAGATAAAGGCTGATTTGGTGATTAAGGAAAAAAAGTAATTAATGGAATAGTAAAATGATGATTCAATAAATTGGCTTGATATTTTGATTAAGGTTTGATGTTCTGTCCTCATCCCTTAATTATTCCGCCTTCAAGTAGTCAATGAAGGTTCAAGTATTGACCTTTGAATTGGTTTAGTCAACATTACTTAAATTGGCACTATTTCGGTTCCTATTCATAAATGAGTACCATATTTGTGATTATTTTGTAAATCTTTGTATTAGACCTTCTAATGTGGTACATTACATTACATTAGTGTACAAGGTGTAATCCAGCCCTACACACTCAAAACCCACTTAGAAATCAATTTTCTCAAAAACGTGCTCTTAGGAGTTTTAAAGCCATTTTGTGTTTGAACTGTTTTTGAGCTTGGTTTTTCTTTAAGATGGTTTTATTGTGTCATTACTTAATTATAATACTTAGGAATCCACTTGGATCCTAATTGAGGTCAACAATCTCTAGGGTTTCTTAAAGCACAGTTTTGGCTTTATCGATCTTAAGCAGTTTTTTCCTGTGAGATCTTAGATTGTTCCTCAATGGTTTAAAGATGATTTTTAATCTTATAAAACCTTATTAGATCATTTAATCATATTTTAGTAGTTAGGGGTATTTCACTTGTGGTGGTCCTTATAGTACCCCCTATAGTAACGGCGGCCTACCTCTGGTACTTGATGCCCACACGTTGATCATTGACAAGGCAGTGATCTGTTATGCCCTCGCCTACTGGCCCAGCCGTAATCCTAGTAGGTCAACATGTATCATGGGGGCTGGGACGTTGGCATATCTATCCGACAACTCGACATCGCTTCCTGGGCGGATACATGTCAGCTGGCTGGTTGCCTGAATTTGTTTCAGGTGAGAACTTCATAACGAGCGCACGAGTTCATATTGTAAACTTATTGTCTGGGTATCTGGGTTAATGGTTTCGTATGATTACCGCGGTGCTGTGATACGAGTACTCCCAAGCTCAAAAACGGAGCTCTTTAGAGTGGGATGACTGCTCCCCGATGGCGGTGAAGTGGCCTCGTTACATAAAGAATGTTGACGTGACGAGAGGCTACATTTCATTGGGGATGATGGTGGCTCGTTGATGATCTGGGAGGGTGTGGTGATGGAAAGGGGAGGACGTGTTGATGGGAGGGGAGAATGTGGCGATGGTAGGGAGGGCGTGCTGGGTATAGTGGGTGGGTATGTGGGGGTGGGTATGGACATTTTTAGACTGTTTAGTTGATGTTGTTATTTGAACATTTGTTTTTTTTGTACTAATGCTTAAATGGTTGGTGATGTAGTTAATATTTGTTTATTTTCTTTTCATATAATTCATTATGTTATGTCATTAGGATGTCAATTCCCTTTGCAATTCACGTGAACCATTACACCACATTCACTAAATATGGGGCACGTTCACGTGGTCCAGGATGGGTAGTGATCGATTCACAAAATTGGAACTCCAAGAATTGTTAACCATCTGACATCGTCATTAATCAATTAGAGATCACAGTTGATAATCATCAGCTGTACATCTATTCAATTGTCTATCTTAGGATGGAACAAGATCTATACAACGACTCTATCGCCCACATACTAACCGATGCAGACGTATGCATGATGTTGCAGAACTACTTAGACCTTGGAGAAATAATGGAAAGAGTTAGGATTATTGTGAAGTATGAAGGTGATTCAGACTTCGAAGACCCTAGTATGATGCGAGGCAGGGCTGAGGAAGACCGTAGAGAATACATTACACGCTACAGGGCTAGTACGATGAGAGGACGTCGCTCAACTTGATTAGTATAACTACTTTTGGATGTCATCTATTGTTATTCAATGTAAACAGACTTGTTAATTGTTGTACGATTTTAAATAATGCGTGTGTTGACTAAGTTGTAACATTATGACGAATGACATGTGATTAAGTTGTAACATCAGTTGTCATAGTATGATACTTCGAAGTAAAATCACTTTTGAAGTCCTGAAAATATGTTTCAAAGATGTTTCTAGCTTCTTACAAAAAATCATTTTTTGAGCAATCTCCAACGGCAAACCAATCTCAATGTGAATAAAAAGAAGGCACTAAACATATCAGAGTTGTATTGTCATACAGGAAACATGAACTGCTTGAGGATTGTGGAATGCATTTCGGGCATCAGTTGTCGTAGTATGAAACTCCAAAGTAGAATCACTTTTGAAGTCCTAAAAATATGTTTCAAAGAGGTTTCTAGCTTTGTACAAAAAATTATTTTTTGAGCAATCTCCAACGGCAAACCAATCTCATTGTGAATAAAAAAAGACACTAAACATATCAGAGTTGTGCTATCGTATAGGAAACATGAACTGCTTGAGGATTGTGGAATGTATTTTGGGCATCAGTTGTCGTAGTATGAAACTCCGAAGCAGAAACGCTTTTGAAGTCCTGAAAATATGTTTTAAAGAGGTTTCTAGCTTCGTATTCAAGTACATAACGAAAGGATTTTTGGCTTCATACAACTGTAACAATCTTCTGTATTGTTCATCATACTCCGTAATAGTGGGCGTAAACTAATCGCTGCCACTAATACACTATTGCTTCGGCTCTTTCAGTGTTAACCGCCAGTATCTTGATCGCTTTGGCGGCCACGTTCCTAGAGATATGCCATCGGCATAGAAGATGTGGGATAGAAGGACATACCACTGAAAGAGCTTTCACTAGCGCCTTCTCATTGTCAGTGAAAAACACGTATGAAGGATAGGTCAACACCTTCCTCAGCTGGTTAAGCATCCATATGTATGCAGACTCGTCCTCTCTGACTGCAAAATAGAACGCTATATGAAAGTTCTTGCCGCACGACGCCACTCCGATGAACTCCACTAGAGGCATCTTGTACATGTTCATCTTGTAAGTGCTATCATTAAGCACTACATAAGAAAACATCTTAGCGAGCGTTAGCAAAAAAGGGTGCACAAACAAGACAAGACCAAGCCTAGATGTATTCCCTGTAGTGAGTACATGTAATTAGAACAAACATTCAGAGTGATTAACATCCAAATAAACCAACACTAAACAAATGTGTGAACACTTACTTGCATCTTTCTTGGACCACCAACTGTAATCACATTCATCTAGCGAGTGCATGAAGGACGCTACATCTATACGTCTGCCACGATCCCCTCTTCTGAATTTCACAACTAGGTTATGAATTGATGTCTTGTCTATGGTACTTTCAGGGTTCTTGTCATGCAAATGGGCCCACATCTGCCTAGGTGCAATACCACTCATGTGCGAACTTTTCATGCTTGCTCTTTTGTCAACACTAAAGCGAGGCCAAACGAAGTGAGATTACGGGTTACTAGCTAACTCGTGGTTGTGCGTCAGGACCAGCACCAGGATAGGCCAGCCCGTACGTTGCCCACCCCTGATGCTTAGACGAAACAGGCAGTTGCATTTCTTCTTGCCACGCCGCGGCCTTTATCTAGATGACGATGATTCTCCTATGCTAACCCGTGGCTTATGCTTTCCATACCTCTCACATGTTAGTACTAATTCACCGTTGTCTCTCTTAGTCTTTCTGATTAGATAAATGTTATTATTTCAGCCGATGCGAATAGCATGACTAACCACCTCCTCTTTATCCGCAAATAATTGGCTAGTACTAAACACATGACATGTGTCTATCTCCATGTCCTCGAACTCAGCATCATTCTCACCCTAAGCAGAAAAATGTCGTTCATCACAAAGTACTACTCGTAAACCCTAATACTACGTACTTTAGAGTAAATAACACATAAGACATGCAAATAGACATCAAAGTAGATCATCGCAAAGTATACAAAAAGAAAAACGCAACGGTGTAAATGGATCAAAAAACGGAGTAATAACGACGAAGATACAGCAATTTGAAGAAACGGGTACCGGCGCAAACACCGACAAAGAGTGGGCGGCGCTGCGCCCACAGAGCTGACCGCACGCGGGCACACGTATTAAGGGGGCGGCACTGGCGCCACTAAGGAGAGGGGGGATGCCAGCGCCTACAGTATGGAGCGGGCTCCGGAGCCGGACCTCGTTTGCTACTTAGAAACCCGTTTTTTTACTTTTCTCATTCAATTTTGTACAAATTCTAGCTACGTTTGTACATAAATTACTAAAATAGCAACAGAAAGTACCTCAGAACGGGCCCTTCGTGAGTACTCCTCGCTGCTAACATCATCCGCATACTCTTCTTGCATTTCCGGAAAGCCACATTCGTTATTTCTTCCATCTTTTTTACTCTTCTTCTTACCGAAGAGTTTTTTCTTCAAACTCTCGAATACCATATCTTCTCTTTATCCCTCTAACTATAAGATATCTGAATTTGAATATGATTTCATAACGTATGAACTTCCTTTATATAATGAAATTTGGGTGCACTCATAATATGTCACAAATTATAGGTAAATATAGTAATTTTTGAAAGATATTTAAAGAAGGGGCAAAATGGTCATTTTTTGACTGTGCGAAGTGAAAACACGACTAAGCGTATTGACCATAATTAACTGAGGCAAAATAGTCTAACTTTTTTGTCTTCATTTCTTATGCCTATAGCTAGAAAATCAAGTATTTATAACAAAGGGAGTATATATTTAATTTAATTTATTTTATATAACCTTTTATTATTTTTTAAATTATATATAATATCTATTATTACATACAACTATATACATACTATAATTATATATATTAATATTATACAAATCTATATATTTTTCAAAAATTAATAATTATATTAAAAAATTATAAAACCGGGCCGGGTGGGCCGGGCATGGCAACAATTAAAATAAATCCGGGCCTAGCCCAGCCTGACCCGAAAAAATTAAAACCGGACTTGGACAAATATATATATAGACCTGCTTGAACCTAAAATTTAATGTTGGTCCCCGAACCCGACCCGACCGCCCACCGTTTGATCAGATCTAGTCTACTGTAAGAACTCCCGCTTTTGGGCCTATTCCAGTTACTAATGATTGTTCTATTTAAGCACAAACTATGTAAATAGGAAAAGTAACTTGTTATATGAGCCTCCTCAGCTTGGGCCTCTGCATAAACGTGACACAAGCACAGACACAAAATGATAATATAACATTTATTATGAAGCCTTCCTGTTGATTTTTTTTTTTTGTCTACCACCCGATTCGTCCTATTGGACTACATCCGGATTGACGATCAATTTCTGTTCTAATTCCCTCCTAATAATTGTTGTGGGGATCAAAACGTCATTCTCCCTATCATGTTCAGTCTCAATCACCACTAAATCAAATTCAACGGTTGGTCCCGGTTGAATTTCTAAAAAGACTCTTTGCTCGTTTTCCATAAAAAGTATTTGGAAGAAAGAAAGTCAAAGCTAGCTAGGTTTGAGGAGTCGTATCTATATATCTCAGGTTCCGTGTTCCAGAGGACACACATAATTTATTGCAGTGTGGAGGACAGATTAGCCATTCATATTAAAAAAAGCGATTCACCGATTAATAAATAATTGTTTTTCATATTCTTTCTTATTTTATTAGATTCTCTAAAAAAACTAAGCCTCTCACTAGGAGTGGTCCTTAATCCTAAGCAAGTTGGGTTACATCCATTGATAAGTTGGGGAGGGTTTAATTATTTGAGCCGTATATAAAAATCTCACGTCCCGTGTCGGAGAGGACACATAATTCCTGCATTTCCTTAGAACAAGGACAGGTTCGTTCTCTGTGAATGCAAATCCTTCATTGTTTCCTTGTTAATTTTGCTGCTGTCGTTTATGCTGACTGTTGACCTTGGAGTATGTTTGAGAATGTGGGTTTTACTTTTCTCTATAATTCCGAAGATTCGCATTGATTATTAGATATGAAGATCTGATACTTCTAATTGATTTTAATAAGCCCAATATTGGGGCTCAATTTTGGTTTCATCTTCTTCCTGATTACATCTACTTTGCTCTTATATGTAAAAGTAAGTTATAGATCTGTGATCTCTATCGTTTTTGGACCGAGTAGTTAATTTGAACTTTTACAGGGTTTGAGTGCAGCTAGAGCAGAGAGTTTAGTGTTCATGACCCAAACCTGTACTTTTTTTTTTCTGCAGTATCATTGCCAAGATGTCTCTTTCCATATAGGGAAAGTATTCAGGGTTTTGAAAGTGAAAAGGAGTATTTGTCGGTCAACTCCGTCACTCTTTGATACTGATAGTTTATTGTTGCGTTTAATTGCTTTCGTAATACTTTTCAGGATTTGCACTTCTCAATTCCTTCAAATTTGTATTTCTTCTCTTTTTTTATGAGTGGCTTAAATTAAAAGCGATATTGATTTTAACCTTTCTTGTAATACGGTGACATTGGACCCCCCACCTCTGATTATAAATATCATTCCACTGCCCGATCAAATCTTGGAGCTTGTAAGAGACTATTTGTTTTTTAATAAGAATTACTTTGGTCTTTCTTTCAACTACCAATTACGGGTCTTCTAGAGATTATTTGTTTTTTAATAAGAATTACTTTGGTCTTTCTTCTATCCTGGTATGTTTCATTTTGGCACTCAATTGGTATTCGGTAATGATCTGTCTGATTCGATCTTCTCTTAGCTGAAATTAAAGAAAGGAAGAATCGGACTGGTTTAATCTAGAAAGGCATGGGAACCACAAGGTCAGATGTTTATCAAACCCAAAAAGGAGGACCCATGTTGAAGACGGGCCAAGTATCTATCATGGTTGTTTGCTATAGTTCAACTGTCACTGATGTTTGCAGTCGGTTTCTTGCCTGAGTATAAACTCTTGCAATGCCCAGAGCACTGAATCTCTTTCTGTTCAGATCTATGTGGAATATTAGGGCTGCGTGTCTAGTTAGTGCAGCTTCGCATGTGGGTGAGGCGATATATGCCTGGTATCTTGCCAATAGGGTTGATCCTGCAAATGCTCGCAGATGGTTTGGCAGAAATTTTTTCTTGGGTTTTTCTCGTTACGGTTTCTGCTGAAGAAAGCTAGTGCTGCTCGAAAGAATTAGTTGGACTGTTATGTAAACTGTTAGTTAAGTATTGAATGGTGGAATTATCATTATGAAAGTTCCATCTTGTTGTCACTGTCATCCTGATAATGCTCAGTTATGGTCATGGAGGGCTGAAAATCCATCGGCAGCCTTGTCTCTATGGTAAGCTGAACTGTTAGTGTTGTACTCTTCTTAAATGAAAGATTTATTGTGTTGCAATCGTATGTCAATAAGTCAATTGTTGTAAGCAGTAATTGACCTCAAACTGAAGTTGGAAACAATGTTGTTGATTTAGCTTGTAAAATTTCTATCACAGAATTAACCCTGAAGATACTCCGATACCATACTAAAATAAGATATTTTGTATATTGATGTCATAGTATGCGCCAAGTGTTTACATTCAGTGAACTGATGTATATATATATAGTTGTGGGTCTGTAACTATGGACAGTGAATAAAACAATAGTGGCAGGGTTAAAATAATACTGGGCCTATGTGTAATGAGGCTAGCCTAAAACATGAAGCTATATAGAACACGAGCTAAAGTAGAAGTTTAAGGTGCATTCTTGTGTTCGTAAGATTGGTGGCGCTCAAGTGAATGTGTACTCAAAATGTGGCGCTTTGGAGCTTGCCAGGTCAATAAGATAACACATAAAGACCAGTGTTTGTAGTCTTGTTAGGATTATGGGCTCATTTCGATCTTGGTGAGATCGACATGGTTACTAAGAAGAAAAATAATAAGATAATATAATGATAAGTAGCAACACAATGATATACGTGATTGGTCCAAACATGACTACGTCTACGGAGGAGATAGAGAAACTTTCCTAAGAATGAGGATTACAAGTTTACATGAGGATACCCAACCAACTCATCAACTCGTGTTTCTCGTGTTTCCCTTGGTGTTTTTCCCTGAGTCCCATTGAGTTCCCATAGAACCACCCTTGACTCTCTTGATGTGATCCTCACAAGTGGGATGATCCTAAGCTAACGGGTTATTTACATCTATTTATAGTGCTAGATCTAAACCCTTCACTTATCCCAACGTTAACCTTGTAACAACCGCTACATAATGGCTCACAAGTTACAATGGTACAACTCATTAACACCTAAGAACAACTAACACGCGGGTATCTAGAAAGCTCGAAGTCATAACTTCTTCGTTCAAAGATTTTAAACTTCCTCATAACTCTCCTCATAATGTTAGAAAACCAAATACTTCAGACGCCATTAATTTGCACCGCATAAATTTTCCCACTAAAATACCCCGAACTTAAATAAGGTGATTAAGATTATTCTAATGTGGTATTTAAGGACCTAATAGTGCCTAAGGAATATTGATGAAGAAAATAAAACCAAAAGAAAAGAGAAAACGCTTAAAAAGCGAAAAAACGTAAAAATGAGTGTTACAAACCATAGGAGTTATGTGACCTTGACTAGGATCCTATGTGGGTTCTTAAGGCTTAAATAAGCCAAAACAAATGTAGAAACAAAATTTCGAAGAAACGGGTCCATAAAACGGATTAAAAATACAAACGGACCTTAAAGCGTTGTTTTCAAGGAAACTGGAAAAACGTGACTTTAAGCGGGTTAAATAGACCCGTAATAATTTGTACGCCCCCGGTTTACCACCACCATTTACTTAGCCTTTTTTTTTATTCTAGAGAGAATGTTATAACCAAAGTAACTGCTTATATTATACATGCGTCAGTCTTTTTACATAAGGTCCCCTAATACTATCACTGGGGTGTTACCGCCACACTTACTAAAGACTAGTAAGTGTAAGGCTATTACCACCACCACCTTAACGTTAGCTATCTTACATCGCTGTTACTATCAAAAGAGTGACACAACCAACCCGTCACTTTACACCTTAGTACCAAAAGACCCCTTCCAGCCAACTACTATGTTAGCTCCTACTCCTATTTTACACCAAAAGTAAAGGGGTATCAAAGGCTATTACATCACTAGCATCTAACTAGGGACCACTTGCATATACTCGTACACAGTGGAAACATCAGAGTGATAGACTGACTGTGCCATTTTCCAGGTGCCTAAAACCTTGTATCTTTGTTCCACTCCTCATAAATTATCTCGGTGACCCCAGGCTGTAAACTTCTACGATAGGTGACAAACATGAATATATAGAAAGTATCGGTGGACTCGTCCTCAGTGCAGAGAAGGTGTCCATCCCAGTTACCCTGAATTCACAGAATACATATACACAGGAAAACACAACCAAATAAAATCAGTAAAAACTGAGTAACACTACACCCCGTAAAAACTTATTTTCTCTTTAAAACCTTTGTTCCCAACAAATATTAACAATACAACAAATCAGAATAGATCACGCACCATTTACCTGTACCAAGAATTATCAAGAGATAATCAATATCAAATACAAGATATTTCCAAATGAAGTCCACCACACAAGATATTTCCAAATGAAGTCCACCACACAAGATATTTCCAAATGAAGTCCACCACACAAGATATTTCCAAATGAAGTCCACCACACAAGATATTTCCAAATGAAGTCCACCACCACCACCACCCACCCTATGTCCTTAAGTGTGCACACCCCCCTATTGAGAACTTCTGCCCAATAGGAGTAGATCATAGTGGCAGCTCCACTTCACTAGTAGGAGCTTATATTGTTGCCGGAACGTCGGCTTGGCCTTAAAGGCTCTCACAAGAGGCATAGCCTTAGGATAACCATGATATCAACATCACACAATACTTTCCACCACCACCACAAGAGGTATCCTTAAACACATTTGCAAACCATGAGTAAGATATCATAACCAAGCTTTACACAAGCAGTAATTCACACATCAAGCTCACCACTTGTAAAATAACCTTAATAACATCATAAAATACCATTCAAGCTCCAATAAATCAGAGAATCAATTAATTTCCAAGAAACCACCTTAGGAAGCTTAAATTCTTATTTTTAGCCAAAATCACTATTCACCAACTTAAACAACTTCCCAAAAGATTCTCGGCCTAAAAATTTAACCATGATCCAATATCAAAACACAAGTATCTCCTAAAAATTTCAGCTCAAGATCAATTCGGAAACCCATTCAAACATTCGGAAAGGCTTAAAGCACATTTTCTCATTTTTAGCTTCTTTACCTTGTCTAACCGACTTAAATTTCTCCACTCGACTTGATTTTTCAACCATAACCATATATTCACTATTCAAGACTACCCTCAAAATTTAGCTCAAACCCATGTCGGAAACCTATCCAAACAATTCCTAAAGCTTAAAGCTCATTTTTCTTCATTTTTAAAGTTCTTTAGTGTTTTCCTACTTCCCAACATTATTCGACTTGATTTTCTAGGATAATCACTAACTATTCATCCCTAGTTTACTGTAAAAAATTTAAGAAAATAGGAGATAGGATTCGTAGATAACAAAACAGAATGACTTAAGAAAGAAAATAAGCTTAAAGGGTGAAAGTGATGTGCATAGATGTTACCTGTCCTCTCCTAGCCATTTTGGAGCTTTTCTACCTTGATTATAAGTTGCTTGAGCTCAAAATCTCCAACAACCAAGTCACCCTCCTTGGATTTTGGCTTCCACTCCTTAAACTTGCCTTTTTCCTTGATTTTAGCTTAATTTCTACCTTAGATTTGTGTTTCCAATGGAGGAGTGTTGGCCTATGCTCCAATGGTGTTTTCTAGCTTAGGAGAAGCAAGGTAGATGAAGAGGAATGGCCACCTTGCTCACCTACCATGGCCGACCTCCACCCCCCCTTTTATACTACATTTTTATCCTTATCTTACTATTTGTAATTATGACTTCTAGAATTGTCCATAGCCATAGATTTGTGTTAGGTGACAAAAACCAATCCTAACCACTCATGCAAAACCGCCATTGAATGGATAAGGAGGGGGCAAGTTGATTTTGTAATCATTGGCAAATAGTAAGGAGGTGTGAATAGTAAGGAGGTGTGAATAGTAACCGATATATTTTTCTCCTCCTTCCTTGATATTTCCGGCCCCATCTTAGGCCATGTTTGGCTTGAGCTTTTTATGGGAATTAAGACTATATGTATAGGTATGTTAATACTAGTGTGGGTTATCAAGTTTAAGGAATTTCCTCGGTCACTTTTGAGCTCTCCTTAAGCCCCGTTTGCCCAGAACCACTAAATACTGAAAAATGTAACTAGATTGTCTTATATTAAAAGAAGAAAGATATGATTGTTTCTTTCCTCAAAACACTCTCAAAAGTATCTAACACACTTCCTAAGGTTGATACCCACTCTCAGTTCCTGAGGAATTAGTAATTTTCAGGAATTCCAGAAATCTTGTGAAACTAAGGTTTACCAGGTGATACTCCGGGAACTAGAGTTCCTAATGTTCACCAAACACCTCCAACTAATTATAACCTTCTCCATCTTTAGAAATTAGGGTTTCCCAAGGTTTACAATCAGATAAGACCTTAATCACAGTTTAAGAAATTTGGGGTATTACAATTATAGTCACCCAAATGTCTATAATTAAACCTTAGTGAAGGTCTAGGACCATTAAAATTAATTAAACGAGAAAATTCTAGAAAACGGGTTCCGGTGAGTGAATAGTGTAAAAACTAGAACTTGTGGGGTGTTAAGTGTAATAAAGCTAAACTAGCATTCCCCTTGTATAAATAAAAAATCAGAAGACATGTGTGTGTGGGGACGTTTCTTCAGCCTTTTACCCCTCTCTAATACACTAGAAGACAAAGTAAGAAAGTAAAAGCAAGAATAGTACAAATTACCTTTTATACTCTCTCTCCTCCCCATTTCCTTTTCTCTCATGGTGGCAGCCTCCCTTCTGATTTCTTCTTCTTTCTCCCAGCCTCCCATGGCGACTTAGAAGACCTCCATTTAGCTCTCTCTTCACCTCCACTTTTAAAGGCTCAAACAAGCTCCAAAAATTACAAAAATTGTACCATTGAACTCCCCTCACTTAGGAGATCAATTCCCTCTTTTCAAAATTCGAAAATCACCACTTTCACCTCCATGGGTAAAGCTTATTGAAGGCTTGAAGAACACCATTGTAAGCTAGAACAACCCCTTGTTGGTTTGAGATAAGAAAGTAGTTCAAATATCCCTCTTTTTCTAGCTTTTCTTCACAACCGAAAATTCTAGATTTTGAGCCCTCTTGTGCTTCTTGCTCTAGCCGATTTTGGCATTTGAA
Source organism: Limonium bicolor (assembly GCA_023374045.1). Taxonomy (NCBI): domain Eukaryota; kingdom Viridiplantae; phylum Streptophyta; class Magnoliopsida; order Caryophyllales; family Plumbaginaceae; genus Limonium; species Limonium bicolor. The sequence goes on along the minus strand of CM041778.1, from coordinate 322,249,907 downwards.
AGGAGCTGGAATCTGGTGGTTGTGCCAGCCAAACATTCCATCTAGTGATTGAAAGGTAATCACTCATTTTTGAGCTTCAAACTCCTCTTGAATTCTAGGGTTTATTATAGAGTTGTGTATTTACTTGTGTATATATGTATCCTATTGGACAATGGGCTGTAGCATGACTAATTGGTAAAACAAGAACACGAAGGGAAAGGAAAGAACAAGGAAGGAAGAAAGAAAGGAAAAGAAATCAAGGAAATCACAAGGTAATGAACTTACCCTTGAATGAATGTTAATGCCTTGTAGTATGAGGAATTACATGGCCTTGGTGTTGTGTAAGTGAAATACCCCGAACCTAATTATAGTGATTAAAATTATCCTAATGTGGTAATTAAAGGGCCTAATAGTGCCTAAGGAATATTGGTGAAGGAAATAAAACCAAAAGAACAGAGAAAACGCTTAAAAAGCAAAAAATGTAAAAATGAGCGTTACATAGCCATAGGAGTTATGTGACCTTGACTATGATCCTAGGTGGATTCCTAAGGCTTATTGATGCCTAAATAGTATGTAGAAACAATTCTCGAAGAAAACGGATCCATAAAATGGATTAAAACCACAAACGAACCTTAAAGCGTGTTTTTCGAGGAAACCGGGAAAACGCGACTTTAAACGGGTTAAATAGACTCGTAAAAATTATAGTTAATCAAATATCTATAATTAAACATTAGTGAAGGTCTATAACCATTAAAATTAATTAAATGAGAAAATTCTGGAAAACGGGTTCCGGTGAGTGAATAGAGTCAAAACTAGAACTTGTGGGATGTTAAGTGTAATAAAGCCAAACTAACACCCCCTTGTGTAAATAAAAATCAAGAATTCCAATTTTGTGGGTGAGTGGACGATTTTAATCAGCCTCCTCCCCTTCTCTTATGCACTAGAGGACAAAATAAATAAGGAAAAAGGTAATAAAGTACAAAAACTACTTTACTCTTCTCTCTCTTCCCATTCTTTACTCTCTCACGTACTCCTCCCCCTCCATCCTGATTTCTTCTTCTTCCTCCCAGTAGCAATGGCGATTTTACTCCCCTCCATTTAGCTCTCTCTTCTTCCTCATTTTTGAAGGCTCAAACAAGCTCCAAAATTACAAAAATTGTACCATTGAACTCCCCTCACATAGGAGATTAATTCCCTCTTTTCAAAAATAAAAAACCTCAACTTTCATCGCCATGGCTGTAGGCCATTTGGAGCTTGAAGACCACCATTGGAAGCACCTTCATCTCCTTATTGTTTTGAGGTAAAAAGAGGCTTAAAAATCCATCTTTTTCCAGCTTTTATTTGCAAAACGAAAATACAAGTTGAACCTTGTTTTTCTTCCCCTTCCAGCCAGTTTTGGTTGGCTATCTGGATCTGGAAACCTTACCTCCTTGCTGTCCAAAGTTCCACCAAGGAACACAAGGTTATAAATCCTAACATGTATTAAGTTCTAGATTGGTTTAAGGGTTAGTTTTGCTAAGCTAGTGTGGTATGTGTGAATGGCTGTAGCATCACCGAATTGGTGACCCAAGAACAAGAATAAGAAACAAGGAAGAAGGAAGAAGAAAGGAGAAAGGAAAAAAAGAAAGAAAACTAGCAAGTTCAAGGGAAATGAACTCACCTTGAGCTAGTTTTGTATGTAGTGAGAAAACAGATTTTGAATGCTTGAAATGAGGAAATGGAATTGTTTTAAGTAGTAGTGTGGTTGTGGTATAATGAGGAAGAGAACTAAATTGTTTTAGAGCTTTTGAATGATGATTTAAGGATTGGAAGCCAAAGGGAAATAAATGTGTATGTGCAGGAATTAATGGTGTGATGTGATTTAAGCATTATAGTGTATGTAGAGAATTTGATGAGCATTGATGGATTTATGTGTGCTGGTAGAACCCTTGTGGGTTTGGTTAGTTTTAGGTTGAATTAAGTGATGACATGAGCTTTGGACAATGTTAGAAAAGTAGTCGGGTTATGGTGAAATTCCGGTAGAAATCTAAGTGATTTAAGTGATGTATTGAGTAAAGAGTAACCTAGGGATAACTAGGTATTGTTAGGGGTTGATTTGGTTGGCTAATCACCCTAGAGTGTTTGATTAGGGAGTACATTAAGTAATTCAAAATCTGTAACACAAATTGTGTGAGAAAGCCTTGGATGGGCTTGAGATGAACAAGAGTGCTTAACTTGTGAAACAGGGAGTGAACTTGGGTTTTAGAAGTGCATTGGTCTAGGAATGAATTGGAATGGAAAAATGGGTGAGAACAAGAGGTAGGTTGTCGAGATAAGTTTAGAAATGCACTAGAGTGCATAAGTGCAAAAATGAGGATTGAAGTTTGTAGAAATTGAGCAAGGATTTAAGTAATGATTTGAGGAGGTTTAGAGCATGATTAAGAGTGTTTTAAGGTGGTTAAACATGTTAGAAAGCATGTGGAAGGTTTGGGAAGAAATGGGAAGAAGATTAGAGTTGAAACCAAGTCAAAATGAGCATTCTGCCTTCGACCTACCCAGAGGGCTGGGTCGGTCGGTGGGTCGGTCGGACTAGAATAGCTTTCTGACTTCGACCTACCTAGGGGACTGGGTCGGTCGGTTGGTTGGTCGGACCCAGACACAAAAAAAAATTTAAAAATTAATTAGATATATATATGTAAATACATGTATATATATACATACATAAAGTTATGTATAAGTGAGGCATTAGTGCTAGGTAATGGTGGTAAGAAGTAAATAATATGCACCAAAGAATTAGAGAAAACAAACTTGAGAAGTTGGAAGTAAGTGACAAATGTAAGTAAATTTGAAATGTAAAGGGGTAAGTAATTGTAAGTCGGGAAACTCTAAAGATTAAAAGAGTTAGGTTAATTATAGAGAATTAACCGTCCGACTCCATGTATATTATAAGGTTCGAAAGGTTGGACTCCGAAGGAACATCGTGGATCGAACAAATACGGTAACGTATGATTTTCTCATGCCCCGTATGCTAGCGTGGCTACTTGATTTGTGTGTTAATGTGATCACCTAATCAAGATAATGCACGAATCGGATTTTAATGTACTTCCTTGCTTGTATTATTTGTTCTGTTATAATGCCTTGAACTCTTAGTTTGTATACATTCATGAATGAATGGATGAGGATGAAGTGTATGTGTAGCTTGATGTGTACTTGTGTAGTGTATTAACCCTTGGTATGGAAGTAATGACTTCAACTAATTCCTAACCACCTAACCTCTAACATGAGTAATGAGTAAAATGGAATGAGTAGAAGTCCGATATAGTTTCGGCCCCGTGAGGATAAGGAGAGACAAGAGGTTGGATCCGAATCTTGGCCTTAATCTTTTCCATGGACCAAACCCCTTAAATGGGTAGCATCTTGGATTAGTGAGCCACCCTAAAGCCCGGTGGTGGGATTAGTAGTCCCTGCCCGGTGGTCATACCGACTTAACTTGTAGTAAGTAAAGTAAAGTATTTGTATGAGTAATGGTCTTGACTAGTATAAGTCATTGACCACGAGTAAAAGAGTAAGTACACCTGATTAACCCGGGTGAGTAAAGAAGCTAACAAGTATTGCGTATGTATGAAGAAGTGTATCTCCGGTTATGGTAAGTATGAATGGTTGACTTGTATTGTCTTCCTTGTATGCGTTGAATGGATTGTATGTATTTTTATGATGTGAATGTATTATATCGTATAAACAGCATGTATTGTATGAATGAAATGAACCACATGTATTCGACCAAGTAGTCGGCGTACCCCCATTAGCACGCGGGGTATGCAAATTTCATATGCAGCGTTTTGCTGAGCCCCTTGGGGCACTGTTTTATTTTCCAGGTACCCGAAGCTGATTCGGTCGAAGTTGAGACCGGCTTGATATGCTTACTTAGCTAGGGTTAATTTGTGATACTAATGAATTGTATAAGGCTTGTAGCCCTTTTTGAATTGTCGGTGTACTAAGCGGTACACCCTTATGTATTTGGGGAAGTATGTATATTTGCGAGGAATGGGTAAAACGCAGACTCTTAACGGGTATGTATACATGTGGAAGATAGTGTATATTGGTATTGTGCTTAAAAAACTCGGTATCATATATTGTGAGTATTGAACAATGTATTGAATGGAGAATGGTATGTACTCGGTTTGTAATTGAAGTGTGGATCGTATTTGTGTTAGTACTCGGGTATTCCAGTCCATCAGACTGATGCTGTAGTGGAAGTAGGCCTGGTTAGTCACATGGGTGGCTAACGGTATTGTATCACCCTCCGTTATGTAAGGAAGTATCCACTGCATATGTTGGTAGTAGATAATTGGACGTTAATGACGGGATTAGTGGTAGGGTTGTTACAGTAAGCTAATGTAATGGTAATCAAGTAGTGAAGGTACTTTGGTATTGAGCATGAATGTTTAAGGGCCTTGGAGCCAAGTGTTAAAGTATTGGGACTTATGTAATGTGCAGGAAATATAATATGGTTAGTGGTGAGAAATTATGAGGATATTGGAATTGAATAGGTGAGATGAAATATGCATGTGGGCAAAGTTAAGATTATAGGGGAGACTCTGTCGAAATTGCTCTAGAAACTTGATGACTTAAGTGTGTTGATAAGAAGAAAAGAACCTAGGGATAACTCGGTGTTGTACAGGTGGATTTAAGTGGCTAAATTGCCTTGGTGTTTGGATTAGAAGAGAAGAGTATTTGGGTGAATGTGGAGATGAGAAATGATGTAAGTGTGTACTAGAATAACATTAAATGTAAGTAATGGAAAGAGTAAAGAAGAAAGCAAAATCTATACTTAGGAAGCTAGAAACTAAGTTATAGGTTTTAGGAAAATGTAAGTGTGGAATTGGTGTGAAATTTACATAGAAAAGTAATGTGTTTAGTAAATGATTTGGAGGAGTATAGAGTGTCAAATTAATGTTAAACATGCTTGATGATACGTGGAAGTATTGAGGAAGAGTTGGACAAAGAAAGAAAGTAAGAACAACCAAGGAAAATGGTATAAAGTTGCACCTCTGCTATGGTCCGAGACTTAGGTCCATGTTAATGTTCCGGACCAACCTTAAAATCCTGTCGAAAATTCACTTATGTACTGGTTCGGGACCTAGGTCCATGGTAAAATCCCGGACCAGCATAAAAATCAAGTCGAAACTACACTCCTCAGGTGGTCCGGACTTAGGTCCTTTACAAAGTCCCGGACCAGTCATAAAAACATCCCGAAACTTCACCCAGAGCATGGTCCGGGACTTGATTCCATGACAAGGTCCCGGACCAGTGTTGTTTTTAAGCCGAAAGTTGATTCCAGTGTTGGTCCGGAATTAGGGACCTGGACAAGGTCCCAAACCAACCTAAAAAGCCTTTGAAATGTATAAATGGTATTGTATGATGGGGATTTTAATGTATTGATAATATAATATTGTTAAGACTTAATTAATGACATGTAATGGTCATTAGTGGTATAACAAGCTTGAGAAGTAAAATGAAGTAAGTAACAAATGTAAATAAGTTTGAGATGTAAGGAGTAAGTAATTGTAAGTCGGGAAACTCTAAAGATTAAAAGAGTTAGGTTAATTATAGATAATTAACCGTCCGACTCCGTGTACGTTATAGGATTCGAATGGTTGGACTACGAAGGAAAATCGGGGATCGAACAACTACGGTGAACGGTATGATTTTCTCATGTCCTGTATGCTACCTTGGCTACTCTGATTTGTGTGTTTGCGTGCTATGTGTTATCACCTAAATAAGATAAAACGCACGAATTGGATTTATTGCACTTCCTTGTGCTTGTCACGTATTGTTCCTTGTTGGGTTGTATTTGAACTTGTAGTTTGTATAATTCATGAAATGTATGGATGATGATGAAGTGCTTGATTGTGGTTGTGCAATTGTGCTAACCCTTGACTTAGTGATTGAGAAACAAATCTCACTAACTCACTAACTATGTAACCCTTTTAACTTGAGAAAATTGGTAAATTGGAGTATGTAAGAAGCCCGATATAGTTTCGGCCACGCGTGAGGATTAAGACACAAGAGGTTGGATCCGATTCCTGGCCTTAATCTTTTCCATGGTCCAAATCCCTTAAATGGGTAGCAACCTGGATTAGTGAGCCCACCTAAAGCCCGGTGGTGGGACGGTGTAGTCCCTGCCCGGAGGTCACACCGACTTAACTTGAGTATTGAAGTAAGAAAAGTAATTGGTATTGTAAAGATCATGGCTAGTGTAAGTCATTGATCCCGAGTAAAAGAGTAAAGTACATTCGATCAACCCGGATGGGTAAGTAACTAACAAGTATTGTGTATGAACTTGAGAATTGTATCTCAGTACCTTGGTAAGTATGTATGGTTGACTTGTGATTGTCTTCCTTGTATGTATCAGATTGTATGTATGTATGTACTGTGGTATGAATGTATTATTGTTCATTATAGCATGTATGCATGTATAAATGAAATGAACTCCATGTATTCGACCAAGTAGTCGGCGTACCCCCGTTAGCACGCGGGGTATGCGAAATTCATATGCAGCTTTGGTTGAGCCCCTTGGGCACAGTTTTTATTTTCCAGGTACCCAAGAAGTTTATGGTCATTGTAAGAGACCGGCTGCTATGCTTAGTATAGTTAGGGAACATCTTGGATAGTGTAGTACTTGTATACGGGCATGTAGCCCATTGAACTGTCGGTGCACCAAGCGGTGTACCCTTACGTATTTTGGAAAGAGTGTAGACTTATAAGACATGGGTAGAAGGTTAGACTCTTAGTAAGCATGTATGGACTTATGAAAAATGTTGTACTTGGATATTGTATCTTAGAAAACTCGGTATATTGTATTGTAAGTATTGAGTAATGTATTGAATGGAGAATCGTCTATACTCGGTTTGGAATTTTTGAAGTGTGAATTGTATTGTTTGTACTCGGATATTCCGGTTCATCAGACCGATGTTGTAGTAGAAGTAGGCCCTGTTAGTCACGTGGGTGGCTAACGGCATTGTATCACCCGCCAATGTGTATGGATTATCCGCTGCGTAAGTATGGAAGTACGAGGAGATTAGACAGTAATGACGAGATTAGCGGTAGGGGTGTTACAAAAAGTGGTATCAGAGCGAAGTATCGCTCTGATGACTGGAGATACCGAGCTTAGGAAATACTGAGTTAGGAATTAGGAGCTTAGGGCTAAGGGCTGAGTGATAGCGTGAAAGATACGCTAGTTAGGAACCACCGGTGTGTACAGGATACCTATAATATCAGACCCGCCCTCACATCCCCCGTTGTATAACTTGGGAAAGAAAGCCAGAGAGAAGGGAAGTCCTCTCATACTCGTGAAAACCCGATCTAGCGGTTGTGAAATAATCCTACGGGAAACAAGAATATGTCATATAGTAGATTCCAAGAATTGGAAATCCTAGAGATGGTTCCCGGTCGAGCAATAGTACCCGCACTTAATGGGGTAGAATAAGAATCCTAACCATAAGGAGATTGGAACTTGCAACACCATGGAGCGACATGCTTAGGAGTCGCGAGAACCTGGCTGGTCAAACAGTAGCAGGAAGAGAAGCACCAACCGTGCAACGTAACGGGAAAGAAGCAGCAACGAAACCCGAGACACAAGTCTACGGGACAGTAGTAGCTAGAAAATACCACCAATGGTATACTAACTAACTAAGGGCATAGTCGGGAGTGGATTACCCTAAAACTACAACGCCAAAGAGGTTACAATACCTGGCCGACATATCTCAGACAGCTACGAGAACATTCACGGGATATAAACCGACAGGACTACAGGGGTAGCGCCTAAACAAGCTGAGTCTCGATAACCACAGTAAACGTGTGGGAACGAGCAACAAGGAAACCACGGGACTAAGTAAGAAGGGATCTCCAAGTATTGGAGAAGCACCCTGATCAATGACAGCCATGTCAAGATCACTGAGAAGTTACTCAGAAGGCTGATTAACCCAAGTAAAAGATCAGAGGATAGGAAGAGTCGACAAGACAACCAAATACAAGTGGAAACCATACCGTAACCGGTATAGGATAACCCAAAAACCACCAGTACCACGAGTGCATAATAACAGGACTATTCACAGGACTTTTAACAACCAAAGAACTTAGTAAAGTACCGTGATCGCAGGGAAGCAACTATAGGATCACAAACCCTAAGGACTTGAAGAACAAAACCTTGGAAAGGCCAACGGCCTGACCATTGTATTCAGGAACATGCCGGTCAGCGAGAAGCTAGACTCGGTCAGAATCAGCTGGCATTGTAATGCCACGAAGATTTCTATTTTAAACTCAGATTTTTTTTCCTTTTAAAACTCAAATATTTCTTTTAAACCCCCATTTTAAAACCAAACAAGAAGATTCACATGATAAGTCATCATAGGACGATATAAGAGGAGTTGACAATAGAATACTTCACCTAGGCGTGTGACAAACACTATGAGTGTACAAAAATGAGATGAGGGATGACCGCACTCCGATAGGAGCTTGCGGGCCTGACAGACCTACTCATAGGATAGTCGGGTAAGTACCAATGTATCAGTAAGGTACCCCACATATGTATACCAGTAGAGTACGGAACACGGGAAGTAGTCAACTCTGTTCTACAGACTGTAAGTAATTTCAAGCCAGAACAGTTGGACACCACGGACGATCAAAGAGAAGGAACTTAGTTAAGCTAACGAGTATCAAGGAACTCAGTGAATTCATCTAAGGATGATGAACAGGAATTAGGAAGTGCAAGGAGCACAGATTATTAAGTACAGACAACGTATATGTCTCAAGATTTGTGAAGGAATGCATAATAACTGGAATGAGTACCCATCCTAAAAACAGTAAGACAAGTGCTTACACGGACACGTGAACGTCCGATGAACAGGATAGAATTCCCAGAACAATCACTATGACTACGGGAATGTATTCTTCACTAAAGAGGATGTTAAACCAGTCAAGAACACAAGGAGAAAGTATCAACGGTCTACCCAAGAATGGAAGACGCTATGACCCTAAATGGGATAGTTCAAATATAATACCGCAAGGCGGTGTAGTTAACGCAACGTATCATAAATATTAGCCAGATGTAATGGCATTCTAACAACACCAAGGAGCAATCCTTGAAGGGTGTATAAGTCAACAACAGCGGAACGAATGTCGTGATAAGAACACGGAAGCTAAAATGAACACTCGGTCAGAACACCGAAAGGATTCCTTCGAACAGGAAATACCCTAAATCAGTAAGAGGCGCTAATAAATACCAGGTTGTCTAAGAGGCCTCCCATGAATGGAAGTGTGGTGCAACGACTTGTCATGGAGCCCAGTAATACCTCCAATCATATGTTGGTAGAAGGAGAAGTAGAAATATGTATAAACACCCTACGGGGAGCACAGCTCGAAGCAATGTGGCTTCAAAGCCATGAACCAAATATGTTATGTAGATCCAGACGGTTGCAAAACCCACATTATATAATAATAAGGGTTGCCAGAAATGGCACCCGTAAGAGAAGAGATATTATTTCATACAATGAATGGAGCTGCAATCGATCCACTCAATTTAATTCAATACAGTGAATAGCCTAGAGTAAGGACTACCTTAGTGTCACTGTCGCTAGAGCGTCGCCCTAGTATACAGTTGACAAGGTTTTTAATTGCCCTTCACGCCATCTGTAGTAATAGTAACACAGAGGCATAAGAATCTAGATGATGATAACACTGATCTAGCCACACCTGGGCACTATGAGAAATTAGAGGAGTGAAGATACCCCTCGTTACCACAAGACCGCTAATGCGGTGATTATGTGAACCCTTAGAAAAGGATTTCACCTACTATAATATCAAAACTTACGCATGTAACTATTGCCAAAGAACAACTTGAAAGAAAAAAAGGGGAAATTCCAAGGATAGTATGAATAAGGAAGCTTTGATAATAACGGTTAAAAACTGAAGAGTAGACAGTTTAGAAACTAACACAAAATGTGTACAATGTGGATTGTAGAGTGATAAAGCTCAAGGAGCGTGGAGACTTGTAGGAGTAGTATATCCCATAGTCAACCAAATGAACGACGAACCCTTGTATGAATGGTGGAAATACCCGAGCGGAAGCTAACATGGTAAAACCTCGTGACGCTGGTGGGTGGAGATAAACCCCTCAACAAGAACTTTCACTTGTCAGTGATGGTGTACTCTTCTATTAGAGAATGGGACCCGTAAACCCTTGGAGGTTCCTTGGGATGTCCCAATGATATGCATAGGGAAACAAGATTGCACAACCAACCCCTATGTCCGATGCTCAGATTGAGAGGGCAATGAACGTCAAAAACAAGCAATGTAAGTGTGTATTTTGACACATCAAATGACCAACGCTCAAAAGAGCTTATGACCCGATAAATCACTTCATCCTTGGTCAACCAAGATACTTGGCAAATTATATCATAATGATGAAGGAATGTGAGGTAAGCTAACCCACACATGGAACCTAAACATAAATAAAACATCTTCACATTGGAAAGACAATGATATTGCGGTATGCTACGATGACCGCCACATGCACGAACATAGAAAACTCCCGGTGTGTCCACACCACAAGGGGGTTGAGTATACAACGTAACATTGGACTGTACGGTTGAGTAATGGTGCCAACAGTAATAGCCAATGAATAAGGCCAGCTACCGTAGTAGTAGAGGCCATGGAAACAATGTTGTATAATGAGTAAGAATATGGTACGCAACAAGCGAACACTATGAGAATGTAGTTAGATAATAACATGGAAAACAAGCCATGAGCTGGACTCAGCGGAGTCGAGAAGCAGGAATTGGTAAATAGACTAGGCGTTAAGGCCCATAGTCTGAGCCATATAACAAAGATCTCATAAGGAATGCATTGTTCATTCCTAATTCAACATCATAAGGAACTCAAAGCGTATACCTAGTGGATCAACTCGATAAGAGGAGTAATAGCTTGGGATAAGAATACCCAATTGCGAAAATGACCGACCGTATTAAATATAGAAGACTTGCAAACGCAACAAGGAATATGGCGCAAGCCAGTTAAGCGAAAACTTAGGAACATTCGTGTGGCCTTGTGCCGAAGAAGCACGAAGATTGTTGGACATGCCAGCTATCACAACAAGTGAATTCCACCGGAATAAAAGCAGATTCAAATTACAAACGCTATAAGGATCGATGCATACGGGATGCAAGATCGTACAATAGAAGAATACTGGTATAGCACTACATAAGTGAATGACCAGAAATCAATGATCGGAGGAAGCACTACATATGCGTAGTAGCTCGACCTCAACCGACAACAAGTTGGAGGAATTAAGTGAGTAATCACAGAGGTATACAACGGTATACAAAGTGGATTTCCAGAAAACTGGATAGAGAATCTATAACACATTGAATTCACGTATGGTAAGAGATACCACGTGCTGCTTGAGAAACCATATATCCTAAGATAAAAGGGATAAGAAGTAGATGTGTAACACATTTAGAATAACAAAAAGGGAGAATTAAGCTCAAAAGTTATTAGGGTCGTGCAGCAGAAGCTAGTGGGCCCTAGCTCAGAGGTTTAATATACCGAGTAAGTATGAGAGAATGGCTAATTATCAATGCCTTGAAGCTTGATAGGCTAGAACCGAACCGGTTATGAGTTAAGTAAACTCCAATGAGAATTCTTGGTGCAGGGACTAAACCGTCAGTATGGTTAAGACCCTTTGACCAGGAACCATTGTATAATAAACCATAGGAAGCTAAAACGCTTCATGATGCCCGAATTGAATGAATCAATGTTCAATGACAACATATGGTAGATTACGTGGGCGTAATCCCTTTTTAAGAGGGGTAAAGCGAAAGCCGCTTAGTGTACGTTTCATGTATTCACTACGTAAACTACAGTGTGCATAGCATAAATGAGAGTTGATTTGGTGATTGGTACTTATGTTAGATAACATAGTATTCATTCATAGCCTAGTATAGTTATTACGCAAAAGTGATGCAAATACCATGTATATAAAAATAAATCTATCTTGTTAACTCGTGTGTGAGTATATAAGGAGAAAAGAGTAGAGAAACTCCTGGGGAATGAGAATCCCTATAGTATATGTTTAATTGAAGTTAGACATGGCATTGCGATGCATGAGTCAGTATGAAACCAATGTAGAACATAGAGGATATTGAGTTCCCTAGGTGATTGTTTGAGGAAATTAAGAATGATTGGTGGATGGAGCTCCACGAGTATTGTATTCCTTGAGTAAGGTATTGGAAGTAAATGGAGAATAATTGATGAATTAAGTCCATAAGTAGGGTATTCCTAGGTAAATTATTTAGAAGTAAATCGAGGATAGTTGATGGAATGAATTCCATCCCTTAGAGATGTATGGTTTATGATTATGAATAGGAAAAGTAAAAGATAGAAAATGGAAATAATTGAATTATTTGATTGTTTGAAATTTATGTGGGAAGTCAAACTTGATCCTGATCAGATCAAGGGAAACCGAACACAAACTAGGGAGGAAAGATAGTTCAACACTGATGCTGATCACATTAGGGTCAAATGATTCTTGAAGCTCCCCTCAAGTGGTCACAAGTAATCACACATAAGATAGAGGTAATGAGCATAAATTAGATTGGGAGTTGATTGTGTCTCAAAAGGATCCCTAACTAGTATTTTCACGAAGTTTTTCGTCAAACCTGTGAATGAGGATTAGTGTGAACCCTCTACCACTTAACCGGGGGCTGCGGTCCTTCGTCTGATGACTGAGAGAACGGTGGTACTGTATTGTGGTGAATTATTCCAAGGGCAGCGGAACGTAGAGAAGTCCTGTGTCTAGATGACCTGAGTGCTTGCGGGATCATACAGAAGAGTACTCTTGCATTGCTTTGGGATAGCTTTACATTGTATCTATGTATAAACCTTGTATCGTAAAACCAGATGGTTGGTTGTAATGCTGTTCGGAGTGATTGTATTATGCTTGCATTGGATGTACTTGCATGGTATTGTATGTAAGGACCTTGTGTAATGGATTTGAGAAGCGGTAAGGATGTTAAATGTATGATCTTTGACATTAGATATGTCTGAATGAGTAGAGAGAGTAATTCACCAACTTTGACCAACTTTGAGGGCAAAGTTCTTTAAGAGGGTAGATTGAAATACCCTGAACTTAAATAAGGTGATTAAGATTATTCTAATATGGTATTTAAGGACCTAATAGTGTCTAAGGAATATTAATGAAGAAAATAAAACCAAAAGAAAAGAGAAAACGCTTAAAAAGTGAAAAATGTAAAAATGAGTGTTACATAACCATAGGAGTTATGTGACCTTGACTTGGATCCTAGGTGGGTTCCTAAGGCTTAATTATGCCTAAATAAAATGTAGAAACAAAATTCTGAAGAAAACGGATCCATAAAACGGATTAAAAACACAAACGGACTTTAAAGTGCGTTTTTCAAGGAAACTGGGAAAACGTGACTTTAAGAGGGTTAAATAGACCAGTAATAATTATAGTAACCCAAATGTCTATAATTAAACCTTAGTGAAGGTCTAGGACCATTAAAAATTAATTAAACAAGAAAATTCTGGAAAACGGGTTCCGGTGAGTGAATAGTGTAAAAACTAGAACTTGTGTGTGTGTGGGGGGGGGGACATTTCTTCAGCCTTTTCCCCCTCTCTAATACACTAGAAGACAAAGTAAGAAAGTAAAAGCAAGAATAGTATAAATTACCTTTTATACTCTCTCTCCTCCCCATTTCCTTTTCTCTCACGGTGGCAGCCTCCCGTCTGATTTCTTCTTCCTCCCAGCCTCCCATGATGATTTAGAAGACCTCCATTTAGCTCTCCCTTCACCTCCATTTTTGGAGGCTCAAACAAGCTCCAAAAATTACAAAAATTGTACCATTGAACTCCCCTCACTTAGGAGATCAATTCCCTCTTTTCAAAATTCGAAATCACCACTTTTATCTCCATAGGTAAAGCTCATTGAAGGGTTGAAGAACACCATTGTAAGCTTATAACACCCCAAATACAACATCATACTTAACAACAAATTGCAGCGGAAAACACAACTCAAAATTTACTTAATTCATTGGTGTTACACGTCGTTAACCACCTATGTGGCTAACAAGGCTAATACTTATACATTGCATCGGTATGATGGACCAGATTCCCGAGCACCTACACAATACAATCTCATTCCATTTCCAAGAATCAATATGCATTACATTCCAACTGTACCGAGTATTTATAAACTAATACCGATAACAGTTTCGGTCTTACTACTCCTATAATTCATAAGCAATTAAATAACTACCCATGTACAACACCCCCGTCTACTCTCGAACGACTGCCAACTCCATTGTACCTGAAAGGAAAAAGGGTGGCCCCAAAGGGGCTCAGCACCTTTGCTGGTATGGTAATCGTGTAGCCCGCATACTACGGGGCCACACACAGCTAATTGTCATCTAAGCATGCAGTTGATTATATTTGAATCATGCATGTAGAACCATAAACATATAACACACGTGTATTTAACACACATCCAAACAATAGGATTCAAACAATTAAGTCAACACATCAACACTTGTTAGATCACATTGTTGTGTTCTTTAACCCTTGAGGGTTTCTACCTTGATGGAGCTAACTCCTTATTAGATTACATTTACCCATTTAATCGGGTTATAATTAAATTCTTCTTATGATAACACGGGGTTGATATCCCTGATCACCATACTCCACATAAGAACACATATCACACATTAACATACATACAACATAACTCGGGGAGAGTCACGTAAGAAATCGTACCCCAAAATGAGAGTTAGTCATCTCATTGGAGCCTAGAGAATCTTTCTATTCCTATGTTAATCTCATTACACAATAACTTACTGTTCTTCTTAGAGAACGTATACTTACTTAAGATGTGTCGGATATAACATAATTCCGAACACACCGTACACATTTACTTCACTTAGATGCGTCGGTCTTAATATAGATCCGATCACACCATACACACCAATCCCCCTAGCCCGAACAAAAGTCAGGTAGGAAAGCCTTTTATTAGGCTTGTGGGTGATTGTAATCCAAGAAGGAAAGACAACCAAAAAAGAGGGAGTTAAATCAAATATAGATATCAACTCCCAACCATGTGTGCACGACCGAGACACCCCGGATTCTTCACCCCCCAAAATATATATTAGTTAGGTTCCCTTAGGGAACCTATCACATCACGACACCATATGGTGTCATACACTTGGTTAGACTCATAAGGGAGGTAAGTCACCATACGAATTACATGATCAAACAACTGTCGTTACACAACGACATACACAAGAGAGGTAAACACACTTACACACAACAACAACACACACCTAACACATGGATAGCTAGTTAGAACGTTCCCGTAGGTTGGGTTGTTAAATCCGAATACCGATCTCTTATGTGATCCTAGAGTCGGTTAGCTAAGGTTGAACACATATTCGAGGTTAAACGGTACCGGAATTAATTACGCCACATAATGAATTACTGTAAACTCATTTCATGCTATATCTTGCAAGGTGGCAAACACACAGAAAAACAGTTGGCATACAAGCCAGTGTAATCCGGTAGAACACAGGTTGTAAGAAAACCATACCTGTCACCAAGGTCCACTCTATTGTGTCCTCTTATGTTCCTTGAATAATTCTCGAACAACTGGTGACATTACAATTGTTTCCATTAACATCGGGGTAATACAATTGTTTAATGACTAGTGTGCCCATAGTTAACCCCGTTATCCCGTTATACTTAATTTTACTCTTGTGATCTTAAGTTCAAAACTCTCACATCCAATCTAACACTTGTTTACACTTTTTAAGGCCTTCAAATGACACCAAACAAGCCCTAAACATCATCTAATAACATTACCCATCAATCCCCCATCCTTAGAGGCCTTTAAAACACATTTGGGCAACTTTTTGTTTGGTCCGGGACTTGTTCGGACC
The DNA here is from genome assembly GCA_023374045.1 of Limonium bicolor. NCBI lineage: Eukaryota > Viridiplantae > Streptophyta > Magnoliopsida > Caryophyllales > Plumbaginaceae > Limonium > Limonium bicolor. The sequence continues at coordinate 322,233,948 of CM041778.1, read as the reverse complement.
TAAGGTCCCGGACCAACACTTAAACATACTCTCGGCCCTTTTTTTTACATTGGTCCGAGTCTTGGTCCTGGACTATGGACCCAGACCACCTCCAGAGTTCACTCTCAGCTTGTTTTTAAGGCCGGTCCGGGACTTGGTCCGGCCCCTAAGTCCCGGACCCTGCTAAAAAGCTGTCAAAATTACAATTTTCAACCCCTAATCCAACCTTAATCCGTACCTAATCATTCCATAATATTTACACATGTTTAAACACCTTAAAACACTCTTTAGACCTTCCTAAATCATCACCAACTCATTGCTCAATTTTTTGTTCAATTCTACATATCTCTTCTTCCATTTTCAACACTTATGCACACTAGTGCATTACCAAACTCTCTTGGTGTTTCACAGTCTTCTACCAACATTACCAACTCACTTATTTGCCATACCTTATGCATCATCAATCATCCTCATCTCCTTAACTCAACTTCTCAAGATTTCTCAAGGTTATTTTCTCTAGTTCACACCAAAGTCATTACAAGACATAATACCCCATTTACTACAAAATTTGCACAAGGCTTAACACTTCACATACCATAATTTTGGTGTCTTGAATTCACCATTCTAACCTCTAGTTCCTCCTAGACATTCTTAGGTCATTTTAACCCTCAAGATCACCTTAATTTATTCATTTCCACCAACTTAACTCTCAATGGTTCCTAGTATATCCTAGGTCACAATACCTCACTATAACACTTAAAAACTCTAAGTTTCTCAACAAAATTTTGCCATAGCTTCCCTAGTACATTCTTACACCCAAACACTTAGTTCTTTCACCATTAACAATCAAAGACATTCAAAACCCATCATGAATGTTCTTTACACACAAACTACACTTGAACTACACTACATCACAATATAGTGCATAAAATTAAATTGCTTAGCACTTAGGCCCTTAAATGACATGGCTCTTAGGCCCTTAAATGACATGAACTAAACACTGAATTTCCCACATATATAATGCTTTCAACCTACAAATACACACATCAAGCCCAAGACGATTACAAAGCCTCTTATACACCACCTTATGATCATTTCACTAACTCATTTACCCTTAGCTCTCTAATCACAAGTTTACAAATATGATCATATCACTTTCCTAGGTTTACCTAGTTCATTACATAAGGTAAGCTTTCGGTTGCATTTTGCACTCACCTAACACCCCTCCATAAAACATTAAACCCCTTAAGGTAAGTCATTTACCTTTTGTTTTCCAAGCTTTTCTCACTTGTTTTCTCTTGTTTTTCTTGATTGCAAACCGGCAAGGGCTTTACTCACGTGTCAATATTTCAACCATTATACAAATAAGGGTAATGAGTATCAAGCATTATACTTTAACTCATGAACAAACCCTAGATTACAAGAAGTGTTTTAACTCATGAACAAACCGGCAAGGGCTTTACTCACTAGAATTGGTGTTTTTCTTGATTTCATGTATCGCAGCTCAAGAAATACATAGCCGATCCCTCTCATGTATTAGAACCCGAACATCTATCCCTAGAGCCGACGATGAGATATGTCGAGACTCCACTGCGAATCCTTGATACCAAGACAAGAGACACTCGCCATAAATCTGTACGAATGGTGAAGGTCTTGTGGTCTAACCATGACGTCGAGGAAGCGACTTGGGAATTAGAGGATGCCATGAAGGCGAAGTACCCGAATTTATTTGTAGACTAGATGTCTAGTATCCGTATAGCACGGAGGGTACGGGGCGTACCCCTTTTTAAGGGGGGTAGAGCCTTTTGCTTTTGCATTGCTTCGGGTTAGCATTGCGTAGTATGTATGTATTGTAATTGTATTTTGGTTGGCACATGTAGTGCTAATTGTATTTTATTGGCACAAAGTAGTGCTAGTAGTACTCGGTATGTAATACAAGGAGTATAGTATGCGTATGGCATGTATGTAATGAGTAATGCATTTGTGTTGTACGGTATATGACACGAATGACATTGTGAAGTGTATTGTGGAATGTATGAACTGAATGGAGTATTGTGTATGGTATTTGAATGGAGTATTGTGTATGAATTGTGTATGTGTACAGTATTCGAAGTAAGTATGGTACATAGTGTCTGAATTGTGTATGCTGGTAGTGCAAATATTGTGAACACCTTGTAAGGTGGTAGTAGAATGCATTGTGGCAATTAGCTTGCCAAATGAGTGGGAAATAGTAAACCGTGACCTTGAGCAACTTTGAGGGCAAAGTTTCTTAAGGGGGGTAGATTGAAATACCCCGTAATTAAAAACAGCGATTAATTAGGCTAATTATATTTTTAAAGGCTTAATTACACTTAAATAATTACGAGGGAACAAATCCCGAAGAAAACAGACCTTTAAAATGGGTTAAAAGCATAAACGAACCTTAAAGCACGTTTTTCGAGGAAACCGGGAAAACGTGACTTTAAGCGGGTTAAATAGACTCGTAACAATTTTGGTAAACTAAATAGCCACTAATTAATATTAGTCAAGCTTTAGAACCAATAAAATTAATTAAACGAGAAAATTCCGGAAAACGGGTACCGGTTAGTGAAAACTGTAACAACCGGTAAGTTGTGGGGTGAGAATGCAAATAAAGAAACTTAGTGTGTCCACTTGTGTAAATAAAAGTTAAAAATCTGTTGTGTGTATGGGTGTGGGCCGATTTCCCCTCCCCCACTCTCACTCTCTTTATTGTCTTGTAACTCACAAGAAGACAAAGTAAATAAAAGCAAAAAAAATTTCTCTCTCTCCTCACTTCCCTCTTCCTCTCACGTGGCCATCTCCCTCTCTTTCTCTATTTTCTGAACCTCCTTCTTGCTCCAGCGACAAACATGGAGAATTGAAGAAACTCTCAAAAACCTCACCTCTCTCCTCTCTTTGAGTACCCAAACCTCCTCCAAATGCAATAAAAATTACACACACTAGAATCCCCTTGCAAAGGAGAAGATTCTCATCCTTTCAAAAACTCAAAAGCTCTATTTTCGTTTTTGAGGGTATTCACCATTTGGAGATTTGAAGCCACCATTAGAAGCACCTTCACCTCCTTATCATCTTGAGGTAAAAAGAAGTTCGAAAATCCATTGTTTCTAGCTCTCATTAGCATTTTAAGAATTTTCGGTTTTTGAACTCTTGGCCTTCTTTGTTCCAGCCGATTTTGGCTCTTTTGTTGGGCTAGAAATCTTTTCTTTCACTAGTCAAGAACTTCATCTACTCATTGGAAGGTAACACTCTCTTCTAAACCCTAAAACTTAAATTCTAGGGTTAGTATAAAATGGATGCTAAATTGGTATTGTGTATTGGTATGGGTTGTAGCACTTGGTGTGTGAACCTCATTGAAACCGAGAACAAGGAGAAAGAAAGAAGAAGAGAAGAAGAGGAAAGGAAAGAAAGAAACTAGCAAGTCAAGGTAATGCTCTTACCTTGGGTTAGTGTGTATTGCATTGTAACAGTTTTGAGTAAGTAAAATGAGTAATGTAATTGAGTAATGAGTAGTAGTAATGTAGTAGTGTATTGGAGAGGAGAATGTAACAGTTTTTGGAAGTTTTAAATGATGTTTAAACTTGGGAAAACATTGGGTAGTGAATGTGTGTGTGTGCAGGAATTTATATTGTTGTAGTAGTGTTGAATTGTGTATATGAAGTGTTGTGTAACATTGGGAGAATGTGAAATTGTGAGCTGAAATAGTGTGTGGAGAATGTTAAAAATGTAGGGGAGACTATGCCCAAATTTGTGTAGAAAGATGAGGACTTAAGGGTTTAAGAAGAGGAAATAGTGGAGAGTTTAAATGGAGAGTTTTGTAGTTTGTAACAGATTTTGAAAGAAGTATGTTGAGGGAATGAAACTAGAGTGTAAGGTAATGCATTTTGGATGCTAGGTATAGCATTAGTTGAAGGAGTATTGGAATGCAAGAGTTGAGATGAAAATCTGTAGCATAATGGAAGAAACTAAAATCTGTAGCAATAGTGTGAAGAAAAGCAATGTAAGTGTTGATGAGATGTTAGAAAATTGTGTAAGTGAGTGTAAGTATTGTGTAGTAAGTTTGGGGGGATGAACTAAGGTGATTTAGAGTACTTAACTAGTGCTAGATCATGTGGGGAAGTATTGGTAAAGATTGGGGAAGCAATGGGTAAAGAATGCAATTGAAAACAGATTTTTAAACTGAAGTACTGGGGTCGACCGGACCTGCGACCGGACTTGCAAGGTCGGTCGAGCCCAGATTTACAAGACGGGAAAGCTTCTGGAATCGACCGGACTTGCGACCGGACTTGCAAGTCCGGTCGAGCAGAAAATTTTCCCGTCAGAAAGCTACTGGAATCGACCGGACTTGCGACCGGACTTGCAAGTCCGGTCGGACCAGAAAATTCCCTGATGAAACCTTCTGGAATGGACCGGACTTGCGACCGGACTTGCAAGTCCGTCGGCCAGAAGAATTTCCGTAACCTGAGCTACTGGAATGGACCGGACTTGCAAGGTAGGTCGCAAGTCCGGTCCTGACAAAAAAAAATGTTTTAATTATATGATTATAGTTATCATGTATACATATATATGCCTACACACATATATGCATATATATATATATATAGTAGAGCACCATTAATGAAGTAGTAATGGTGAGAAAGTAAGTAAATGAGTAAGGAAACAAGTGTAAGAAGTAGTAAAGGAAAGAATGGTTTTATAACCAAGTAGGAAAGTAGTAAAGTAGTAAGTATACATTGAAAGTAACAATGAAGGAGTAAGTTAGATCAATAATAGATCATTGATCATACTACTTCATGTATGTATAGGAATCAAATAGTTGATCTCCAAAGGAACCGGTAGTACGTATTCGACGGTGAACGGTATGATTTCTTCATGCCCTGTATCCTAACTTGGTTACCCCGATTTGTGTGCTTATGTGATCACCAACAAGATAAATGCATGAATCGGATTTATATTGCACATAATTGTGTTTGAACTATATTGTTCCTGTTTATTGCTCTTGAACATTTAGTTTGTATAATTCATGAAATGAGTGAATGGAAATGAATGTATGTGTAAGTATGAGTATTTGTGTATGTATGTATGCATGGAAGTAAGTATGGACTTCTACTAATTCCTAACAACCTAACTCCTAACATGAGTAATGAGTAAAATGGAATGAGTAGAAGCCCGATATAGTTTCGGCCACGCGTGAGGATAAGGAACCACAAAGGTTGGAACCGAATCCTGGCTATGATCTTTTCCTTGGACCAATTCCCTTTGTATGGGTAGCATCCTGGATTAGTGGGCCACCCTAAAGCCCGGTGGTGGGAAGTAGTATTCCCTGCCCGGAGATCATACCGACTTAACTGGAAGTAAAGTATGTAAGAAGTATGTATTGTATTTGTATTGGTCTTGACTATTGTAAGTCATTGACCCGGAGTAAAAGTATTGAACACCCGATTAACCCGGGTGTGTAATAAGGCTAACAAGACCTTGTATGTATTGGAGAATTGTATCTCCGTGATGCGGTGAGTATGGTAAGTATGAATGAATGACTTGTAATGTATTCCTTGTATGCATTGTATGTATGTATGCTTGGTAGAATGAATGTATTGTATTGTATGAAGCATGTATGTATGCATGAATGAAACGAACCGCATGTACTCGACCAAATAGTTGGCGTACCCTCGCTAGTACGCGGGGTATGCGGTTATCATATGCAGCGTAAGCTGACCCCCTAGGGGGAATGTTTTACTCCACAGGTACCCGTGAGGCGTGAAGGTAGAGTAAGGGCCGCATGTAATTCTTTTTGGAGTAGTTAGTAGGAACTGGAATAGTGTACCGAGTTGTACACGGCTAGAGCTTTTTGGGTAGCCGGTGTACCATGTGGTACACCTTTTTGGATATTGAATTCTCGATTGGATAGAAAGGAGTAGTTGTATAAACTCTTCATTTTTGGGAAGTAGTCTTGGAATGTAATTCGTATATTCGGTATACTCGGTAATCAAATGTAATTAAGTAATTGGTATTGTAAAGTAAGTAGTATGTATGTATTCATTCTAATCGTCAGACCGATACGGTAAGTAGTAGTAGCCTTGTTAACCTTGGATGGTTAACGGCATTGTATCACCCGCCGGGAGTAGGTAAGTATTCCGCTGCGAGTAAGGTAATTATGGGAAGGATTAGAGGATAATGGAAGGATTAGCGGTTGGGGTGTTACAGTTTTGGACGGGGGATAGTATTTCGCCAGAAATTTCTTTGCTAATTCGGCCCAACTGTGGATACTGCTGGGTTGTAACTTCTCAGCCACCTGGAGGCGCCATCTTTTAAAGAATAGGGGAACAATTGCAGACGGATGCGCTCGTTTAGATTTCCTGCTTTATTAAAAGTGTTACAGAAATCAAGAAATGCAGATATATGGTGTGGAGCATCATCTGAATCTAGCCCGTTGTATTGGCCTTGGTGGTAGAGTGTGGTGATAAAACTCGTTTTAAATTGCCAGGCATCCAGTTCAGCCTGTGAAACTTGAGGAGGACAATAGCAGAAGGCCTCCCTTCAACTGATGGTTGCTGGTACTCGCAGAGAGTTTGACGAGTTGTCATCTCAATACGTTGTTGTCGTCTTTCTCTATGGAGAAGTCTTTCAATCTCAGGTTCAAGATCGTTTTGAGGACTACCCGCAGATCGAGTTCGACGCATATATAGAAATAAAATGCAGTTTAAAAAATGGATAACCGTTAAAGAAAACAAAAACAATAATTGACAAGTAAATATAAACTACAGAAAGTTAATAATAAAATTAGAAAACAATTAACAAAAAAAGAACTATATTTTTTTTTAGAGTAAACAAAGCGAAACAAAAATGAACAAAAAGGAAGAAATTAAATGCAGTTTCACTAAAAATATAATAAACAGAATTAAATTACTGAATTTAATTACTGAAAATTAATATGACAAGGGAATTAAATGACGGAAATTTAAAGAACTGAATTTAAATTGCTGGAATTTACTGACTGAAAATTAAATGTTAGAAATTAGTTTACAGGAAATTTAAATGTTAGTAGTTAGATTGCTGAATTTAATGTTAGGAATTAGTGTACTGAAATTAAATTAGTTACGAAATTATGACAGAAATGTTAGTATACTGAAATTTAAATGTTAGTACGGAATTTAAATGTTAGTATACTGAAATTTAAATGTTAGATTACAGAAATTTAAAAGTTAGAAGTTAGATAACTGGTAAATAAATGACAAGAAATTTAAATGACTGAAAATTTAAATGACTGAATTTAAAGGTTAGATTGCTGAATTTAAATGTTAGATTGTGAAGTAACAACAAAATAATAGAAATAAAAATTAAGAGCAGCAAAAGTAAACAGAAAACTCAATAAAATTAAAAACTACTACCTCCGTCCCGTCATAAGTGTCCTGTTTGCTTTTGGCACGTTTTTCCACCTCAATATTAAACATATAAGGTAAAATAATTTATAAAACTAAATTTTGTATTATATAGTTTATCATGTAAGGAATCATATGCAAAACTTAAATTTTCAAAATTAATTTATCTTATATGTTAAAAATTAAAGTCAAACGACATGTCCAAATAGTAAATAGGACGGTCAAGGTGGGACGGAGGGAGTATCAATTAACCGTGCCGGAGGTCCCCGGCAACGACGCCAAAAACTTGTTGGAGTAAAAGTGTGTTACAACTTCTACCACTTAGGCGGTGTACCTAATCGTTTTGCGGAATAGTGGAATTGTGGGGTGTCAAACTCTTGGGGATCTTGCTGTGGTTTAATTGATATGTAAATTAACTGAGAATTCTAATTAGACTGTTGAATAGAAACTCATCATTTTTTTAGGGAGGTTGTGGTTTAACACTTGATGTAAACAAAACAGTAAAAAGAGCAATTAATTAAAACAGAATAATAAAAGCAGTTATAAAACTCTTTTGTTTTTAAAGAAAGCACCCTGGGTTGTTTGCTCTCCCTATTTTATTACCATAAACTTTCCCCACTTTAGCAATAAACTCAAGAATCTTAATTAGTTCATTGACCGTTTCCTGTCTAATAAACTCTGATTAATTTAAACAACAAGCGCAAATCTTACTCAAGTCACAAATAAATTAATCGCATTATTGACAATTCCTATTGGAGACTGGTTAACCTATAGGCGAATCTCGCTTCTAGTCGTTAACCCGTTTTGACTTCTCTTGTCTAGAATCTTGTCTCAGCATCGCATTTTAACAAGAAACTACAAATATCACTTTAATAATTGGCCTAAAGATTAAAGCGCGCATTAAGGAGGAGAATCAAAATATTGCTTGAACAGATTAATTAGAAAGTCTACGTAACACAGTTTAGTAAAATAAGCTTGCTTCCCAACCCAGGAGGCTAAGGTTTTTACTCACATAATTATACAAATAGACGTCGTAAGCACGACCCATTAAAACAAATTACAGTTAAAGAAAAGAAAGAGCTCTCTGCATTCGCACGCACTGTATGGAGGATGGAATTCTGTGGAGGAAGTGTAATCTGGAAGTGAAGGTGAGTGTTTCAGAGAGTTGAGTTCTGTGAACCAACGTGCGCATTTTTCTGATGAAGTAGCAGTGGCTTATATAGAAGAGAGGGAGGATGAAGACAGAACTGGAGTAGACAGACGACGTGAGGAATTTAAGGTAGGCGCCTGATATTGTTGGAGGAAGTAGATAGATATGTTTTGCAGGCGCCGAAGAATTGGAGAAGACGGTCGGCTTAGTTGCAGCTCTATCTGTTGTCCGGTCTTATTTCCGCGGACATAATTGGCGCATTATCAGTGTTGTCCGCCCTTCTTTCCACGGACAACACACAGCTTCATTGTTTCTTGTCCGGCCAAATCTCCTCGGACGTACCACGGACATTACTCACGTCCGCCCTTTGTCCGCCTTTCTTTCCACGGACACAATGCGTCCGGGTTTCTGTCCGCCTTATTTCCCCGGACGTGTCATGCGTCCGCCCACCGTCCGTCCCTTTTAACCCGGACGTGGTGTTTTGTTTCCACGGACACGATGCATTTTCTTACTTATTTTTCTGCAATCTTCAAGTGGGCTTAGATATGTCGTTTTAGCTCCGTTTCACTCGTAGTTTGTTGCGATGGAAAGCTTGTGAAGTAAAGTATGTGATTCCAAGACTTTTTACTGCATTTGATACATAAAATGTATCAGTTCATACCAAAACATAAATCTTAGGAAAAACATACGATAAGTGAGTAATATTATCTTGGAAGTAAGTAAATATAAGGTAGATTGAACCCTTAAATGTCTATGTATTTCTCACTTATCACTTATCACATTCAAAACCTCCCCCCTTCACTTAGTTAGGATATATATGGCCTATTTTGACCATTGACCACTTAAAGAAGTCATTTGACTCATTTGGGCACTATTTGTGTACTATTCATAATTAGTGCACATATTTGTGAAATTTTTGATTTCTCATTGATTTAGGCTTCCTAATGTGATACTAAGTAGTACACATATTGATTAAGGTGTAATCATGGGCATTTAGCCACTCAAAACCCATTTCCATGACAATTTCTCAAAAACGTGCTTTAAGACTCCTTTAAACCACAATTTGTGTTTAAACTTGTTTTTGAGCTTGGTTTTATTTGGGAACTGACTTAACATGTTCTTTATCATGTTAATAAGGTCTTGAAAAGCTCTTTGGGTCCTAATCAAGGTTATCCCAAGTTTAGAGCATGTTTTTGCTTAAATTGTCTTAATGGTACTTAATGAGTTTACTATGGTTTAAATTGCTTACTAACATTTCCAAGGCACTTTTTAGCCTTATAATACCATAGTTTAACATTTAATTGACATATCTAGTTTGGGATATTTCAATCTACCCCCCTTAAAAGAAATTTGTCCTCAAAGTTCACAGTTCCCACGCATCTTTTAATTAGAACATGGGGATTACTTGCAAGATAAAAATTCCATAACCAAACAACTTTACATACAACCTCGGACTCAAAGGTCCAGGTAACATAACAACATTTGTAACTTACATAACAACCCTCAGACTCTCAGGTCTGGGTAACATAACAACATTCAAACTCATAGGTCTGAATAACATTTATTACATATACCACACAACATGTCTTAGCATGTATAGAAATCGAAAATACCTTTTCCATCTCTTCATGGGCTCGGTCCAAAGACTTCAGGACATCACAGTCCTCGAGTCCATGTCGAGTACAATACACTATGATCCCGCAGATCCTGGTCGCGATGGACACCATCTAGTCCCCGTTCCCTTGGGAGATCAAAACAATCACTTACTTTTTAACATATACTTCTCATGTCACCGGTCCGAAGACAAAGGCTCATACGTCCTCAGCTCTGGTGAGCAAGTAGTACCAAAATACTCTTTACGAGGTTAAGTAGAAAAATCCTTATTTAAAAGTATCAATTGAAAGTTTGGAAATAATTAAAAATCCTTTTTGAAAACGCAATAAAACTCCAAGTTCAACTTTATGCTCATTGCATCCTTTCTTAACGTGATTATTTGTGACCACTTACAGGGAGCTTCAAGAGGCATCCAACCTTGATGTGATCAGCATCAGCTTTGAACTATCCCTCCACCCCAATTTTGTTCGGCTTCCCTTGATCGCATGCAAACCAAGTTCCACCTCCCACTTTAATTTCACACCAGCAACTAACTAATTCAAACATTTACCATTTTCTATCTTTTAATCCTTCCAGTCATAATCACAAAGCAATACATCTCCAAGGGTGGAACTCTGTCCATCAACCATTTTTCAATTCACCTTCAACCAAGTTACCTAGGGAATTTAATTCTCACTAGGTTCTATATCAGTTTCCTACCACTTCATACATAACAATACTGTATATATATATATATATATTATCAAAATACAATACAGAATATTATATTTAGTATTATGAACACATACTATCGGGGTTTTAGTTCCCTGGGAGTTTCTCTACTCCCTTACATTTTAACTCTCACACATAGGTTAACAAAGTAGGTTAGGTACACTTATCACAATGGTATTCGCATCTTCTGTGTGCAATTACCACAATTTAACCATGAATGAATGCATATGTTCATGTAACATACGCACTAATCGTCAAAACAAATATTTTGTGCTATACATACCATAGTTCACGTACACTTGTACGTAAACATACACTAAGTGATTTTGCGCTCTACCCCCCCCCCCCCTAAAAGGGATTACACCCATGTAATCAATCACTGAACATTGGTTTAAAATCTTCTGCGCCGCGTGAAGTATTTTAACTTCCACGCGGTCTGTTATACAAAACGTTCTGGTAAGAGGATCTTATCCATATTGGCGGTTTAGTCCCTGAACCAAGAATTCTCATTGGAGTTTGTTTACTCATAACCGGTTTCGGTTCTGGCCTGTCAGGCTTCTAGGCGTTGATAATTAACCATTTACTCGTATTCACTATGCATGTTCAACATCTGAATCATGGACTCACTAGCTTCTGCTGCACAACCCTGATAACTTTAGAGCTTAGTTTGCCCCATATTCATAATGTATTGTACATCTCCGATTTATCACCTTTATCTTGTGAATAACGGTTTCCCAACCGACGCGTGGTATCTCTTACCGTGCGCGAATTCGGTGAGTTACAAATTTTCTATCCACTTCTCTGATAATTTACTGTGTATACTACTATGTATTTCATGATTATTCACTTGGTTTCTTCCGACTTACTGTCGGTTGAGGTCGAGCTACTACCTAATATGTAGTGCTCCCTCTGTTGTTTCCAAGACTTGAGGCATATTCTATACCTATATTCGTAATCATGCTTCCTTATTTGGTTCTATAGCAGTGTATTCTTTCATTCTATGACCTTGTATTACGTATGCATCGGTCCTTATAGCGTTATAAGTCTTCTTTCGTCTTTATTGCGATGAGGTTCGACTATTGTGACGGTTGGTATTTCCAACGGTTTATTTGTAGGTCTACGCTTAACTGACTTGCATCATAGTCATTGGTGCGTTTGTACAACTTCCGTATCCTGTACAGGTTGGTTACACAGCAATTGGGTATTCTTGTCCCAAGGCTTTTTACCTCACTTATCGTGTCAATTTACTAAAAGTACACTTACATTCCTTATGCAATTGCAATATAGGAATTCACACCATGCTGCAATGAGATCGTTATCACATAATACCATCTACTAGCTTACTGCCTAGTCTGTTTACTATCACTTACCTTGCATCTCCGCTGAGTTTAACTCATAACTCTACTTATTCTCCATATCCTTGTTTATCAATACTCATACAACGGTCGCTTACTGCGTACCATGTTCTTGCTCATTATGCAACATCGACTTACACGGCAACCACTATTATGTTAGCTTCCGCTCATGTATTTCCGCCATTACGCTATGGTTCGCCATTTACTTGGCTGATTACTGAATACGTTACTCTTCAAGTCCTTACGCTCCTTGAGTATTATTCACTTTGTATTTCACATTATAGACATTATTCTTATTCAAATCATTCCTTTGACAATAACCACATGGTCAATCATTTCACATAACTACCACTTCTGCGGTCTCACAATATCGAGAGGTATCCCCACTCTTAAATCAGTGGTTCGTTCTCCGCTCTATTCACTTGTATAACATAAACTTTATAATCAATTAAATTTACATAACACATTTGGTTTGTGGCTTATAAGCCTCATTGCCTCGAGCTTTACTCATTATAGGCTATTCACACAAATTTTACTTCTCCGTACACCATCACATGGATTGGAGGTTGTATTGGGCTCCATGACAAGGTCATTGCATCACACTTCCTTTCATGGGATGCCCTTTAAGAATGTCAAATTTCCTTGGATGACTTATGTTTAAACTGAGTGTTAGTTTCAACTCTTGTGTTTCTATCACGATATTTCGTTCAACAATTGTTAACCCAAACACCCTTCAAGGATTGCTCCTGGTGTTACTAGGTTATGCCATTACATCTGGCTTGTACTCGTGGGTACGTTTAGTTAACTACATCGCTTTGCGTTTTGGCTGGGTTTAATATCCTCTTTCGTGAGGATTGATGTCCCCTGATAGCCTAGGTGATTATTTGGGGAATTTCATCCCGTTCGTTGTACACTAACGTATCCATATTAGGCTGCCTTGCCATGTATAGACTGGTTCGTCGTTCCAGCCATCATGTTTATCCCTCGGGATTCTTAAGACATATGCGATGTCTATACTTACTAGTCAGTGCACTTCGCACTTCCTGACTCTTAAACATTTCCTTGAAACCAATTCACTAATTCCTTTAGTCTCGTTAACTAACTGAATTCTTTTACTTCAACCATTCGTGGTAATCCGTTGCTCTTGTTTGACTTTTACTGCTGACCGTAGTATGGAGTCGACTACTTCCCGTGTCCCTAACTCTACTTGTATACATATGTGGGGTACCCTACTGATACATTGCTACTTACCCGACTAACTCATGAATGAGTCCGTCAGGCCCGCAAGCTCCCATCGGAGTGCGGTCGTCCCACATTTCATTTTTGTACACTCGTAGTGTCTGTCACACGCCTATGTGAAGTATTCTGTTGTCAACTCCTCTTATATCGTCTTATGATACATGCATTCAGTGCTTCCCGAACTTAATCAAAGGAAGTCAATCCACTGTTTGTATTTAGTACAGACTCATTGATATTCTTGAGTTTTAGGATTTTTCTAAGGTTGTTCGAAAGTTGTGTAACTTACCTACCTTGTGGCGCTGAGGTCGGTGTAGGTTCTCTGGTTTGGTTTAAAGGAAATTCTGAAAAATTAGAAATAAATATGAGTTTGGAAGAAAATTTGGCTTTGAAGAGAGTTTGAAATAAATATGAGTTTGAAAGAAAAATTCTCATGGTATTACAATGTCTTCCTGTCTTAACCGAGTCTAGCTTCTCGCTGACTGGTGTATTCCCAATTACAAAGGTTAGGCTGTTAAACCCTTCCACGTTACGATTATCTCACTCAACTTCATGGTACTTTACTAAGTACTTCGTAGTTGTTAAAATTTTCCTGAACAGCCCCGTTCTAGCAGCACTTGCCATGGCAAGTGCTCCGTGTTAACTAGCTATCGGTTCCACACACACCGGTTGCGGTATTGTTTTTACTTGCACCGTAATCAGTGGCCTTGTTGGCTCTTACTTTGATACTATAATTTGGTAATTAATCTTCTGCACAATTTCTCACTGGTCTTCACATGGTAATCATTAACTTGGGCGTTTCCCATTCTTGGAGACCCCTTTTTACTTAGTACTGTATCTTCCTCATAGCCTGTTCCCTCACATTTGTCGTGGTTACCGAGACTTGATTCTTGTTCAGTACTACGTTGTAGTCCTTTTGAGGTATGTTTCATGTACACACCTATAGTTGTCTGAACTATCATAATCGGGTATTACAGCATCTTTGGCACTGTAGGTTTGGGATTATCCAACCTTGGCTAGTTCCTTAGTAAGTTGGTATACCTTTGGCGACATTATCTAATAGTTATGGTCCCGTAGACACGCGTCTCGGGTTTTGTTACCTCGCTTTGTGCCTTGTTGCACGGTTGGTGTGTTCCTCCTTGTTGGGAAAGCTTGTTTCTCTTGACTGCTCGGCATGTCGACCCAGGTTAACGGAAATCTTGTTTTCTTACAGGTAGGATTCTTCAATTCTCTGCTATTAAGTGCGGTTAACATCGTTCAGACGGAAACCGTATCCGGGATTCCCAGTTTTCGGAATGTACCGTATGACAGGTTCTCCGTACTTACAGAGTACTTAATAATGACCAGATCGGGTTTTCCCGAGTAAGAGAGGACCTTCATCTCTCTGGCGTACTTCCCGAGTTATAAACCAGGGGTTGTGGAGGGTGGGAAGGATATTGTAGGTTTTCAGTACTCACTGGTAATTCCTAACTAGTGGTTCTCTCACGCTATCACTCAACCCTTAACCCAAAGTATTAAACTCCTAACTCGGTACTTCCGAAGCTCGGTAATTCCAGTCATCAGAGCGAAGTATCGCTCTAATACCACTTTTTGTAACACCCAAACTACAACATCATACTTAACAACAAATTGCAGCAGAAAACACAACTCAAAATTTACTTAATTCATTGGTGTTACACGTCGTTAACCACCCATGTGGCTAACAAGGCTAATACTTATACATTGCATCGGTCTGATGGACCAGATTCCCGAGCACCTACACAATACAATCCTGTTCCATTTCCAAGAATCAATATACATTACATTCTAACTGTACCGAGTATTTATAAACTAATGCCGATAACAGTTTCGGTCTTACTACTCCTACAATTCATAAGCAATTAAATAACTACCCATGTACAAACAACCACCCCGTCCTACTCTCGAACGGCTGCCAGCTCCATTGTACTTGAAAGGAAAAAGGGTGGCCCCAAAGGGGCTCAGCACCTTTGCTGGTAAGGTAATCATACAGCCCGCATACTACCGGGCCATGCACAACTAATTGTCGTCTAAGCATGCAGTTGATTATATTTGAATCATGCATGTAGAACCATAAACATATAACACACGTATATTTAACATACATCCAAACAATAAGATTCAAACAATTAAGTCAACACATCAACACTTGTTAGATCACATTGTTGTGTTCTTTAACCCTTGAGGGTTTCTACCTTGATGGAGCTAACTCCTCATTAGACGACATTTACCCATTTAATAGGGTTATACTTAAATTTTTCTTATGATAACATGAAGTTGATACCCCGGATTCCTCACCCCCCATAATATATATTAGTTAGATGTTCCTTTATGGAACCTATCACATCACGACACCATATGGT
This sequence comes from Limonium bicolor, assembly GCA_023374045.1. NCBI lineage: Eukaryota > Viridiplantae > Streptophyta > Magnoliopsida > Caryophyllales > Plumbaginaceae > Limonium > Limonium bicolor. The sequence continues at coordinate 322,218,125 of CM041778.1, read as the reverse complement.
GTCACACACTTGGTCAAACTCACAAGGGAGGTAAGTCACCATACGACTTACATGATCAAACAACCGTTGTTACACAACGACATACACAAGAGAGGTAAACACACTTACACACAACAACAACACACACCTAACACACGGATAACCGTAGTTAGAACGTTCCCATAGGTTGGGTCGTTAAATCCGAATACCGATCTCTTATGTGATCCTAGAGTCGGTTAGCTAAGGTTTAACACATATTCGAGGTTAAACGGTACCGGAACTAATTACACCACATAATGAATTACTATAAACTCATTTCATGCTATATCTTGCAAGGTGGCAAACACACAGAAAACTAGGTTGTAACACCCCTCACAATAAACTCGTAATAATCACTCTTGTAGCATAATTAAAGACGTCTTACAACGGAAGTTAAACACTAATAATTCTCACTCGGGTGTCACATGTCATTACTCGCCCATGCGAGTAAAGAAGCAGAAAAGGAATATAACAACACATCGACAATAATTAACCGCAGTGATGAAGAGATATATACTACATCCTAAGTTTAAACTAATACATAAGGTTAGTGAGCATCTAAGGTAATCCCAATGTTTACATCGTACTGAGTATAAACTAATTTTGAAATTGCAATAAATAAATAAATAACGTCGTTGACTACCCTGGAGTCCCGCACTCCGGCTTCATAGCTCGATCAAGTCCTGTAAGTGGTGCCATAAAGGCTCAACCAACTGCGGGTACGCTAAATGTGATCCTAGACCCTTTTGGCCACTTAGGTCGTTTTAGCCATCTTGATTAACATGGGGTTCGTTTCATGCTGTACCGTTTACATGCTTATAACATAACTGTAAATACGGAATTAAAACACACAGGTATTTGAACATTCACGCATCAAGACATGCTATTACGACATTCATAATCGAATAATGAGCACGAGTCAACAGTTAGTTGAGGTCCAGTTAGTCTCACTTGTTTATTTCCATCACATGAAGCCCCGCTTCCACAATCTCACATAAACATACGGGTGTCATGTTAAGGACAATTCCCCGTTTAACCTCACACATTAATATTTTGGACAGTAGTCGGGTGCCATCTACAGTGAGTAGATGGACTCACTTATCTATAGTGGTAGATGTCCATTAGGCCGAAGCCTTGGTGCCAACGGTAGCACACTCCGATTAACGATCGTATCCGGCTCGTTAGATAAACAAGAGTAGACCCTAAACGGGTGTTAAAACTCTAATGATCACTATGCGCAACTTGCTGGAACGTATGCAAACCAGGATTTATTAAACACTGTATCATTAATTAACACACTCTCATTTGTTAGTGTATTTTAATTAATCTCCTGGAGATTTAATCTCGTTATTGGAGAACACATTTTTATTAGATGCCCAATGGGTCTTATACATGCCTAGAAGTCTGCTAGGTGATGTTCAAAAGTCAAGTCATCGCTCTAGAGACGATTAATACCGGGTCTCTAAACTAAGTTCCTCACTTAGTACTGTTAGGAGTATTTCACTCTCATAAGATGATAATTGGAGTCTCTCTCCTAATAGTTCATAACAGTTAGGTGATAATTGATATCACAAGTCCGAACGACGTACACGCACAGTTAATAAACGCTTTGATGATTGGAAAACATAAACATAAACACATACAAACACATGTATAACATTTATGTATCTGACATGCAAGCACACCATTATGTTCAGAACCCAAGGAAACCCTCAGAGTTTTCAGACCACACATTCACATACCGTTCACCGATTAACAATGCTAGCGTGACGGTTCACGCTTATCCTTTATCGCTCCTGAAGCTCGTATCTAGCAACCCGATTCACTGGAATGTATATCTTTAATATTAGTCTCCATGTTTTGAGTCTATTTAATCATTCCAGAATAAATTATAATCCGTACCCAGTAGTTAACCCAATAACTGGTTATCCGTTTAACTCGGGTTTTTCATTAAGTCTTGGGATTTAGATTGATTATACTCTACGGTTTGTAAGCGTATAATATTTGATATCATCACGGTATTTATTGCTTAGGAACTTAATTCTTAATAACTATTCATCCTTTACTAAGATCATTTGCCTTGCATAAGTTGATACTCGTATATATATATATATGTATATAACATAATTTATTCTATATTTTATTTGACCATGTTATATTTCAACTCCCAGTTACATGTTATCTTATATGTTGGATCAATTGTGTTGATTCAGCCAATTTAATTTGACTTGGTCAATGTTCCAAGTCAATGTTTCTTTATATTCAATACTTATTTATCAACCCTTACTACATCACATTATATTACTTATAATTACATGTCCACTTCAGGGTATAAATTCATATTATGTGAATTATAAGGCATTCCATAATGAATTAGTTCATTATTTTATATGAAGCACACCTTTATTTGTGTGTGCCATTTATTCACAGTTCTCTTATCAAGAGTTCTTTATAATATTATACAATGTATTTTATACATGATTATGTTCCTTATTTCATAGGATTTAGTTCTCACATATCTTTTCTTTTATCCATGGGTGTATATTTATATTATACATACACATTCATATAGTTATTGTTACTGTATGGTATTTAACATAGTTGACCTTTAAGTATTTATATTCTTGGGCATTTAAATTCCCATTTAAAATTTAAGTTGGTCAACTTGACCCTCTTGGTCTATTTGGTTGACTTGGTCAGTATATACAAGTCAACACTACTATATAATCCATAATATAATTCCTGGAATTATATAATTCCGTTATTCGTATAACTCTTTATACTATAACATCTCTTCTTTTAATAGCACTCCTCTTAATTCTTGTTTACCAACTATATACCTATATGTATAACGTAGCAAGGATACACACACATATACATGTATATATTCAGTTTAGTGCTATTACATGTGTATATGCATAATTAAACATTTTCCGAGATTTGTTCAATTAGTCATTTTCCTTCATTAACCAATTTTTTTGTTAGAGCAACAATTAAGACTTAAAAGTTTTAACTAACTATTTCTTTTTATATTAACAACTCATATCTCCAATTATAGATTAATATAACGCATTACTATCTTTTAAATCAGTCCATTATATACCATTAAACTTTGTCGAGTATATATATATATATCATAAATCCTTGAAATACTATCCTCCTTTAAACTCTGAATAATTATGATCAAGCACCAAATCTACAAATAGTCACCGTACCCATTAGTTGTAGTTTATATTTAATAGTTTACTTATTTCATCCTATATTCTTAAGCTTAATTATATATAGGCATTTATCATCCTAAAATTTCCAACCTTGTCAACCACTGAATACGTCATTATTCATTCTTTATCCATCAATTGCCTTTGTATTTCAAAATCTTATTCACGCTTAAACTTAGTAATTTATCAATCCACTATTAGCTTACCGATTATTAACTGTTATGTAATACACTTCAACTGTAATTCAATGAGTACTATCACAGTGGAGTAAGTACGTGTAACCAACAACATCTGGTCACCCTTATCAAGTCTGAATATCATTATCTGTTCATTTTGATTGAACTGTCATCTGATGCACTTATTTCATTCTACGCGTGCCGCTATGGCAGAACAAAAGCATCATTTAATCTCTAATTGAGCCGCCATATACAATACACCTATATGTAATTCAATCATGAGCTGATATACTGCGGTAGTTGTTGTATTAGTGTGTGTGTTTTGTGTTTTTTTTTAAATGATTAACAAGCATCACTATCTGTCAAATTAAACCATAATCGGTCCAGCTAAAACGCAATTTTTTTCAGATAAACCATAATCTGTTCAGCTGCTGTCAAAGCATAGTTCAATTATGACTGGAAGTTGTCACTAAATACACCTATCCTGCGTGTATTATTTTCTTTTTCTTTTTTTGGTTAGCAAGCAACAAAAAATCTGTTTGACTAATCATGTTTATGATCTTTAGGACAAGCTGAGAATATGTTGCTGCTTACACTTTTTGTCGTCTGTTTCACTAAGTTGTAACAGTAAAGATTTAAAACGTCTATTGTCATAATGGACAGCAATGACTAGTTTTTTTTGTTTATATGCTTATCATTGTTTGACTGGTGTGACAAAATAAATCAGGCTGCTATTGTTGTAATTGCCAGAGGAGAAGGCATGTTGGAGTATGTTACCGGTTCTGAAGTGAAACTGTTTCCAGCCCCTCTTCAGCCTGGTGTCTAAGATGCCGTAGTCCACCTTCATCTCATCTTTATTCAGGTGTGTGAGAAGTAGTTGCAGTGATTTATCAACGAGAATGAAGCTGAGCATGAATGTTACATGTCCAAAATCTGGTGTGCGCAGCAGTTGTAATGTTTTAATCACTACAGAGGCGTACAAAACAAGAAGAGGTTGAAAGAGGGTATAATATATTTCACCAGCACTTACAAACTTGTGCGAGAGATGAATTCCAGTGACTTAATCACTGCTGATGTGCATTCACATGGGAAGAATATTTCAGCCCCGTATTCAATCTGGTGCGTTGAAAGAGGGTAATATATTTCTCTTGCTTTTGGAAAAATGTGGGTGTGGTTAACTAATTGTTAGCTGACACTAGACTATAGTAAGCTTTATAAAGGGTCAAACTCCAATTAGAAAGTGACACATGTAATATACTTTTTCCAAAATAACATTAATGCATCATATGTAGTGAACGAACGCGGACCATTCCATATAGGTCATAAACTTTATCTTCCGACTCAACTTTAAGATCATCACGTGATAATATCAGGTTGACCCTATCAAGAGACAAGTTCATTATATCTTCATTGTACTTGATATATCTTTCAAAATGGTCGGGAGGAAATTTTATGCAGCTTTTAATAAAGGCTGAATAGCATCCATGGGTATGAGTGATGGGAGATCAATGTATAGAAAAGCCAACTCCGCCGTCATAGGAAACGAGAGTAGCAAAGTACAACAACAACGAACACATGACGGAACACCATATTGGTCAGCTGCTAGGAGCACTTCTGTCAAAGCATTTGGTGTATTAGCTGATAGAGAATTCTTGCAGTACATAAACACATCCTTAAGGGCGGATTCTTCAGAATTCTACCGAGCCTGGAATGAAACGTTTACAACCCCTGTTTCAAATCTGGTGTTTGCAGGACACGGCAGTTTGGTGATTTATCTCTTCAAAGGAGCAGATTGTTAGAATACTAAGCCCTATATCTGTATACATGTACTACTCGGCCCACTAGTACAAAGCCCACGGTCTCCTTTCTGTATAGGCCACTGCTGTATAAATAAACTCAAATGCTTAATCTTCATTAAGCACATAATTCTAATAATACAAACACATTCTCATGGCTTCTGTTTTCTCATGGTATCAGATGTATACGGAAAATTAGAAGTCACACATATTGTTTTTCCTAACTATCGGAAAAACAAGAACCCGACCATTCCTTTTCGTGTTCCTTCTCCAAAATGGCCGACGACGGCGACAATGACCCTCCACCACACAAAGATCCACAAACCCCACCACCACCACCTGGTTCCGGCTCCAACTCCAAAGAAAAGGAAAGGGACAAGATCCTCTACTTACATCCATCCGAAACTTCCAGTCAGCTCCTCGCCACCAAATTCGACGGGAAAAGTTTTGCTTCCTGGAAGAGATCCTTCACAATCGGACTCTCAACAAAGAGCAAATTAGGGATTCTGCAAGGAACCGTCAAGCGGAACGATTATGATGCATCCAAGCAAGCTGATTGGGACAAAGCCAATAATATGGTTTTGGCCTGGCTATTCAACGCTCTCAGCGATTCAATCAAAGAAAGCGTCATGTATTATTCCACCGCGGCTGAAGCTTGGTCCAATCTCTGCAAAAGATGGGATGATCCGGCAGGAACCCGTCTCTATACCCTTCGTCAAGAAGCTCATCTGGTCGAACAAGGTTCTGACAGTATAAACGACTATTACACCAGGTGGATCAAAATCTGGAATGAACAAGATGAGCTCATTAACATTGCCCCTTGTACCTGCGGTTCCGCTGTCGACCTTCAGAAGAACCGAAATAATGAGCGTCTCTTTGATTTCTTGATGGGTTTTGATTCTTACAAGTCGCTCCGCAGCAACATCCTTATGCTACAACCTCTTCCTACAATCGATTGTGTCTACTCCATGCTCCGACAAGAGGAAAACCACCGGAAATCTCGCAAGACAAGGAAGGGAGAAATCGACGACGGTCTTGCTTTCGCAAGTACCAACCCTAATTTTTCTGCTCGCCCAAATACTGATGCAAGAAATACTACACCACGTCAGGATCCAAAGAAGCTTAAATGTTCTCATTGTAAAAAAATGGGACATTCCTACGATTCTTGCTACTGGGTAAACGGGAAATTTCCCAGTTATTGGAGGAATAAGCCTAAACAACCTCTTACCGCTGCTGTCACTGAAGAGGCTGTTTCTTCACAATCCCACACTACGCCAGTACCGGGATTTACATCTGAACAACTCCAAGCCCTAGCACAACACTTTCAAGACAAACAAACAGTCGTGCCTGGTCTTTCTTCCCATCAGACTGCATCACTGACGGCTTATCTTCAACAAGGCCATCAAGAATCTAAGGTGCAAACAATTGATTTCTATAATCAGTTCGCAGGTACCTTTGTTCCTTCTATGAATGCTAGTTCAACGAGTGATTTTTTAAATCTATGGGTAATTGATTCAGGTGCCACTGACCATATATGTGGTAACATTAATTCTTTTATCCGTACTGATTTTACTGCATGCCAAACTAATGTGAAAATGCCTGATGGTCACCTTGGTTGTATACAGGGTTTGGGTACTGTCAAACTTACGAATTCATTCTTGCTTCCAAATGTTTTATATGTTCCCACATTCAAATTTCATCTATTGTCTGTTCGTAAATTTTTACAACAGATAAATGCTAGATTAATAATTTGTGATGATATTTGTGCCTTGCAGGACCTTGACACAAAACACATAGTTACAATTGGTTTTCTGAAACAAGGTTTATATGTTCTTGATTGTTCATGTCTGGATGCTTTTCTGTTTGATAGAACCTTATCTGGCAACTATCAAAATACTACAGTTTGTAATGCAAATCCTTCTGTTAATGACACAACAGCTGCTGTGAATAAGGATACATGCTTCTCTTCTGTTAAAGATGATGTTTATTTATGGCACTTACGATTAGGTCACACCCCATTAGCAAAACTGCAGAAACTAAATATTATCACAACAAGAGATATGCCAAAAGACTTTATGTGTGATAGTTGCAACAGAGCCAAACAACATAGACTTCCATTTCCCCGTTCTGCTACGATTAGCTCAGATATTTTTGACTTAATCCATGTAGACATATGTGGCCCCTTCCGCCAACCTAGTCATGACAATAAGAGATTTTTTCTGAGTATTGTGGATGATAAAAGCCGTGCATTATGGATCAAACTTCTTACCTACAAATCTGAAGCTTTTACATTCATCAAATCATTCTTACAATATACAGAACGTCAATTCAACAAGAAAGTTAAAACAATAAGATCTGACAATGCTTTTGAATTGGGGAGTTCCAATGAAGGGAAAATATTCTATAATTCCTTAGGAATAATACATCAAACTTCTTGTCCTCACACCCCCCAGCAGAATGGGATAGTCGAAAGAAAACATAGATACTTAATGGAAACAGCGAGAGCTCTATATCAATAATCAAAAATTCCATTAGATTACTGGGGTGAATGTCTTTTAACAGCAACAGATCTTATTAATAAACTTCCTTCTTCATCTTTACAAGGAAAGACTCCTTATGAAATACTTCACAACAAACCGGTAGATTATACTCCTCTAAAAACGTTTGGTTGCTTAGTCTATGCTCTTATATTAGGAACAAAACCAGGAAAATTTGCATCAAAATCTGTTCCTTGCATACATTTAGGCCTAGCATCTCAACAAAAAGGGTATAAACTATTGTGTCTGCATGACCACAAAATAATAACATCAAGAGATGTTCTTTTTCATGAATCCATTTTTCCATTCAAACATCCTCATCCAGATCTTTCTCAATACACTCATCCCTCCACTTCTTTACCTTCTACAGAACCTGATCAACCACTATACGTTTCTGATGATGAATTTTTCTCACCCCCAAATTCTCCACCATCATCAACAGAGCCTCCTGTTCTCCATGCTACAGATCCTCAACCTACAGTGCATCCTCTTAACCATACGCAGTCATCTGAACCTTCAAACCAGATTACCACACTTCCTTCATCCCTTGATACAGCTCCTCAGGTTACAACCAGACGATCTATTAGACATAGGAACCCTCCCACCTACTTACAAGATTATCATCTTGGATTCTCTCAGCTTGAAACAGATCCATTCACAGAAATACTCAGAAATAGAATTAGTTCGGCACAACCTAAAACCTTTCCTCTGTTACACTCTCTTACTGATATACATCCTACCCTCACATTAGCAGCTACTTCTATTCAGAATCATGCTGTTATTGATAAAATCCTTGACATTAAAGAACCCCAAACATACGAGGAAGCCTCCCAATACAGCCACTGGCTTGAAGCAATCAACAATGAACTCACAGCTCTTATACAAAATGATACTTGGGAACTCACAAAACTCCCAAAACACAAAAAAGCTATAGGATGCAAATGGGTTTTCAAAACAAAACTAAAAGCTGATGGCACTTTAGAACGCTACAAAGCTAGACTTGTTGCAAAGGGGTTCACTCAAAAATATGGTTTGGATTACACCGAAACCTTCTCTCCCGTCGTCCGGATGACCACTATAAGAACCATTCTTGCCATAGCTGTAAAACGAAAATGGGTTATTGAACAACTAGATGTCAATAATGCTTTTATACATGGCAATCTTCAAGAGGAAATATATATGCAAATACCCAAAGGGTTACAAGTTGAAGACAAAGTAAATACTTGTCGGTGAAGAAATCCATTTATGGTTTAAAACAAGCTTCACGCCAATGGTTTGCAAGACTTAGCATTTTTTTGGAAAATCTTGGTTTCACCAAATCTTGCAATGATTCTTCTCTGTTTTTAAAGACTGACCTACATTATATGACTTTCCTAGCTGTTTATGTTGATGATATACTCATTACAGGAAATGATTTGAATGAGATTACCATTTTAAACAGAAACTGCACCAAGAATTTAAAATAAAAGATCTAGGCCAGCTTCATTTTTTCTTGGGTATGGAATTTCTGCATCACTCTACAGGTCTGGTCATTACTCAACGGAAGTTCTGCAATGATATACTTTCAGAACAAAATATTGGTAAGGACAATTTTGTTTCCCCTCTCCCTTCTGCAACAAAACTGCACTCCAAAGACGGTGAGCTACTTCCAAACCCTACTCTTTACAGAAGTTTAATTGGCAAATTAAACTATTTAACCCATACCCGTCCAGACATCTGCTTTACAACACAATTGCTCAGCCAATTCCTCCAGGAACCAACCACTACTCACATGCGTGCAGCAATTCACACCCTTCATTATCTACAAGGTACAGTAAACTATGGAATTCTTCTCAATAATGATTCTGATTTTTCTCTTCTTGCCTATTGTGATAGTGATTGGGCGGGCTGTCAAGACACACGGCGATCCGTTTCAGGCTATTACATCATGATGGGCAAATCACCGATTTCGTGGATGTCCAAGAAGCAGGCCAGCGTCTCCTTGTCAAGTGCAGAAGCGGAGTATCGTGCAATGCGTGCTGTCACCAGTGAGCTGTCTTGGCTGAGTCGTCTGATCAATGAACTTGGAGTCAAAGAGATTGAGCCTATTCCTCTCAGTTGCGACAACAGATCTGCAGTCTACATCGCAAAGAATCCAGTACAGCACCAGCGGACAAAGCATATCGAAATCGACATACATTATGTCCGGCAAAAGATTCAAGAAGGCCTAATTGAAGTACAACACATTTCCAACAAACAGCAGCTAGCTGATTTTCTCACCAAACCACTAGCTGAGAAATCATACACATCTCTTCTACAAGACATAGGACTCACACTATTACAAGATCTTCCTTCAAAACCAAGTTGATCTTGAGGGGGGGTTTAGAATACTAAGCCCTATATCTGTATACATACTACTCGGCCCACTAGTACAAAGCCCACGGTCTCCTTTCTGTATAGGCCACTGCTGTATAAATAAACTCAAATGCTTAATCTTCATTAAGCACATAATTCTAATAATACAAACACATTCTCATGGCTTCTGTTTTCTCACAGATGGAGTAAGAGAATGAAAAGAATGGAGTGCAGAGTACGTATGAGTTCTTGCTCACCAGTTAGGGTTGTAAAATTACCGAGAGTGAAAAGGATGAGCAGAGGCATAGAGCATGTCTGTTCCTTCGTTCTCCAGTTAGGTTTGTAAAATCACCAAGAGCAAGAGGATGAATAGAGGCATGGAGTTCCTTGTTCTCTGGTTAGGTTTGTAAAATCATGAAGAGTGAAGAAGATGAATAGAGGTGTGGAGCTATCTATCTAGCGGTTCCAGGATTTATCACTCTGGGGTGCGCCGACACAAGAAGAGAAAATGGAGAGATTTGAGTGTGCGGCACAAGCACAACTAGAGTGAGGACTGAGGGTTTACAAAATATGAAAATAAGTAATATAAATGAAGAGAAATAAAGGAGGGGAGGCGCTGGCATGTAGTTCCAGTTAGGGCATCCACATCCACAGTGGTGTGGATTCCACCCATAATGTTAAAAGAGAAAAAGAAAATGATGAGGTGGATGAGAGAGGATGTGAGAGGGGTTCTTAACTAAGACACCCCTTTTTAGAGAACCGGGGTGAGTAAGAGAGAGATTGTGAGAGGAGATAATAAAATAATATTTATTGGTGGGTGGAATCCACTTTCACCATTGTGGATGCCCTTAGGATCTACCAAATACCAAGGGAAATAAGAAGATAAGGGAGAAGAGCTTATTGACTCGATTTCCAATATTCACAAACCCACTTAAGTTAAAAACTAAAAGCGTAAATTAACCTCACACTTTAACACATCAATTTGTTATTTCTTCTAGTAACATGTTACACATTATCTTATATTAGTTAATTTAATTTTTGTAAATATACCATCTAATTTCATTAATTAATGTAAGATTTAATAACTTTCATGTTATTTATATAATTAACATTAAGGTTCCCCAAATTCATCAGTTAAGTAAATATTTACACAACCCATTATTGGGACATATTAGTCTTAATAATTATTTAATTCCTCTTCTTAAATAAAATTATTTAATTTCATTATTTTATGGAAGGTGTAACAACCTTTTGGACCATATAATTAATTATATATAAATCTAATTTATGGTTCCATAAATCATTTATAAATTAAGACTTATTAGTCTTAATAAATTACACAATTAAGCCTTAATTATTTTTATAAATTCTTAGGGATATTTCAGTCTACCCCCTGTTATACCCAAAATTTCAACCCCGGAGTAGTCTCTAAGGCACACGTGTTACAAAGAGCAAAATGGTCAAAATGCACCAATGCAGGATTTTCCAAGGACATTCTCAGGATTTTCTATTTTCATATGACTTGTTCATTATCTCTAAACACTTCCAAATATCATAGTCATTATGAAAGGTATTTCATGATTTTCTGATAATATTTATTCTGGAAATTAAGCTTTTAATAAGCTAGTTTCTTAAATAATTAACACATGAAATAGCCTCAAAATAGAAATAAAAAGGTTTTAAAAATTAAAATAAAATTATCACATGGTTAGCATGACTACATACAGTCATAAACCTAAAATCATTTGGAACCTTAGCCCAAAATTTAAAAGAGAAATTAAATCATTTTTGTAATTTTCTCTCTCCTCTGGCAAATACCGAAATCAAAACAAAATGTCAAGAAATTTTAACACAAGATAGAGTATGATTTTTAGAGACTAATGCCATGGAATTTCGTTATTTCGACTTTCCAATAATAAGTTATGAATTATGGGAGGTTCCAGATTGTGAACTGTGAGACCCAGCGAAAATGTGTTCACATGTCATATGTTTCATTGGGTCCCACATGTCGAATGTGAGTTTAAAAAACTTTGGATTTGACATAAGATCAAAATATAACACTTTATCCTCATCCATGTAAAGTTTCTTCGATTTTGGATAACGTTTAAGCATCTTTTAAATTGAACAAAAATTAAAAAGTTGTTGGATGTAAAACAGGGGAAACCACATGGGTGGAGAAAGTAATTTTTGAAACCTTGTGGGTGAAGTTTGTAATTTCACTAAACGTTATGGGTGGACATGTAATTTTTGGTTTTAACAAAGGAGTGTGTTACAATTTTGGTTTGATGCCATATCAAGAAAACCAAAGTTTAGCAGCTTAACATGAATATAGTTTTTGGTGCTTTCTCTTCCAAAATAAAAATAAATAACCTTTTTAAAGAAAAAAAATCGTATTGTACTTCTGTTTCTCTCTCACGATATATCTCTGTCTCTTTTTCCACCAATACTCATGGTTGGTATATATCTTTGTTAGAGAAAATCTCATCCTCCGTTTTGTGCCCAAAACTACCAACTCATCCAAACTCCTTTCTTCACCTTTCAATTTGAAAGTGGGTCACAAAATTTGCTTGGTATATAAACAGATGGAGCAACTCACTACAAGCAAATCTCACATGATAGATGACTTTTGAAATTCTCTAACGTATTAACAGTCCTGCGTTTCAGTTGGTATACAAGTAATTGTAGTATTAGGCCTTCTGCTGTAAGAACTCTCCATGTTTTTCGGCCTATTCGTAATAACACAGTAATTATTGTTCAATTTACACACAAGAACAACGAAAATAGAAAAAGTAACTTAGCTCTATGGGCCTGATGAGCTTGGTGATGTGCTGGACTGGGCTGGGCTCGCCAGCATGGTATGCTAGTATCATGTTATGTTATCCGTGGGAATGACAGCGCAGAAGAAGGAAAATGGATGGAGATATTTTTGTATTATTATTTGAGCTGAGTGGTTAATGATAATGATATAACATGACTAACAAACTTCTGGTGGTGTGTCGTATTCATAAGGGAATAATTATATTGATTGATTGTACGTTATGAATGTTACTTTTCCTGTTAAGGTAGAAACATCATTTGAATTGTTACTGAACACAATCAAGATCATAATTAATTAAATGATATATGGAAGCAAATCCGTTAGAGATTGAGTTTATACATGCCCATGAGGATTCCCACTGATTAGTTGGAGGATTATGTATCCTTCCTTTGAAGCCAAGCAAACAGGGAAATAAAATTGATTTTCTTATGTATATGATGGTGTGATGATTTCAAGAAGAACGTTTACCAGTCAGCCATTATGGACTATGGAGCCAGCCAACTTGGCTATTGCTATACACTCTATGATGGTGGTGGTACTGGTCGGTAGAGTAATTTCTAAATGTAGATGGAGCCAACTTGCGTGTCGCTATTGGCTTATACTATAAATCTTTCCTTTTGTACTTTTTACATCTTCTTTTTCTTACCAATTGATACTCTATAGTATATTATTGGTGGTGACACACCCACAGTATTAATGTATAATTTTTATTCATGGATCCTACAGTAGAGCCAAATCAAGAAAACAAAAGAGATTAAGAAAGGTGAAATTGCCCCTCAATAATGAACCCTTAGGCTAGGGGTGGCGATTTCAACACGACCCGTTTGACCAACACGACCCGACACGAAGTTAGCGGGTTTGGGTTTTAAAATTTGACACGATTAAATAAACGGGTCAACCCGAACACGACTCGTTTAATAACCGTGTCGGGTTTGGGTTTAAGGTATGTAACCCGCTAACCCGTTAAGTAATTTATATTAAATAAATATATATTATAAATTATATTCTATTCATTTTTTTATCAAATTTTAATATAAATAAGATATATAAATATTAAAAATAAGTATTTAACTAAATTAAAGTTAATAATATCATAGAATGACAAATCTAATATTAATTAATCAAATTATTTTCTTTTATATAACTAAACATGTTAGGTTTGAGTTAAATATATGCGGATTTGAGTTTTAAATTTGGACATAATTAGTTAATTGGGTCAGACGGGTCAACCCGTTTGATAACCCGGTCAACCCGTTTAATAAACGGGTCGGGTTTGGGTTTCATATTTTGACACGATTAATTAAACGGGTTGGGTCGAGTCAACCCGTTTAATAAACGGGTCGGGTTTGGGTTTAGCCTAACACGACCCCGAACCCGTTTTGCCACCCCTACCTTAGGCCATTCCCTTTTTGTCCTAAACATTTAGAACTCCAAAACAACGCTTGGTTCATAGCAGCCACACGGCAGCAGTCCACAGGATAAGATTGGATGGGATGGATGATCTTCTGGTTACTCTCTCACATTCATCTTTCTTTCCTTCCACTACCCTTTTCTTTCATCACTTTCCTTCTTCTTTCCTTTTCTTTCCTCACCCACCCACATGCATTTGCTTTCCATTTCATCCATTTTTGTCCCCACCTCACTCACCTCACCTCCCAATATTATCATCATTATTTCCAAAAATACCCCACGTGGTTATACCCAACACAAACCGAACACCTCATCATCCTCTGATGGCGTAGAGGACACAGACATACACACTCACTGTTACACTATACAAGTCGATTATGGTCATCTGGACTTTTCCTAACCTCATGATTATTATCACTACTATAGTACAGCAGTGAGTGTACAGACTGAATCAGTTCGCAATTTCATTGCAGCTTCTTGAGTTACTTTTTTAACCAACCGACGATGTCGATGTCGACGTCTTTCTTGGCTCTCTCTCTCTTTCATCTTTTACCAAACTCTTGTCTCTCATTCTTTTCTCTCCTCTCATATACAACTCAACTAGTATTATTTCCTTCAACTACATTCCCACTCACACACAAAAGCAGGGCAGCACCCTTCTTCCATCCTCTCTTTCTCCCCAAATCCCAAATCCCTTCATTACAATTTACAACCACTCATCATCTTCCCCAAAACCAATCACGTACCCAACTCTCATACCCATATACTTCTAGACACTCTCTGCCGACCGGAAAAAAAATGTCGAAAGATTGTGGTCACTACGAAGATGAAGACCGAAAATCACCAATCCGTTTACTCCTCGGTATCCTTCTAACCCTAATCGTTATAATCCTCTTCGTAATTCTTCTAGTTTACTTAATCCTTCGTCCAACAAAACCAACATTCATTCTACAAGACGCAACCGTCTTCTCTTTCAACACATCAACCCAATCCCCAAATCTATTATCAACAACACTACAAGTCACAATCTCAACACGTAACCCAAACAATCATATCGGTGTTTATTATCAACGTCTTAATGCTTACGCAGCTTATCATAATCAACAAATCACTCTTCCCACAATACTACCACCTACTTACCAAGGTCATAAGGATATAGTGGTTTGGTCACCGTTTTTGTATGGAAATGCTGTGCCTGTTGCACCGTATCTGTCTCAAGCGATTGAGCAAGATAAGATTGCTGGTATGGTGTTGGTGAATGTTAAGATGGATGGAAGAGTTAAATGGAAAGTTGGGAATTGGGTTAGTGGGAGGTATCATATGTGGGTTAATTGTCCAACGTATATTAGTTTTAGTGGTAAAAGTCGTGGTGGGAATTTTGTTTTTGGGATGGGGATTAAGTATCAAATTGCTAGTAGTTGTCATGTTGATGTTGGTCTTTGAAGATGAGATTATTCTCTATTGTTATTATTGTAAGAATTTGAAGATACAGGAAGGAAGTAAAGAGATACTCTCACTACACCACATCACTACTGGAAGCAATGAAGATAAGTTCTTATAATTCTGTAATTTCTTCCCCCTCTGTTTTAGATCTCTCTCAGAGCAACGACTAGCAGTAATTACTTCTTCTTATGATACTTTAATTGTTTTCTGTTGAACGTAATACGATGCTTATTGAACATGAAATAAACTGTTATTTTTTTTCTATATGATCCGAGTTTAAATATATGGACAAATTCATATATGTGTACGCTTACTTCATTCATCATCTTTCTCTGTTCGAATGATTTGATTCTGGTTCTCTATTCTTCTATTCTCTGTTTGTTGCTAAACGCGAAAAAGAAGGATCTGTATGTACCGATGCGGAAACAAAACGATTCGTTTGACTCCGCGTAGTAGAAATAGTTCGACCTTGGCCGCAGCCCTACCTGTGTATGAATTACTAGTACTGTACTGTGTAAGCTTCTGGAGGCAGTAGCACGCCCTTCTTGCCTGACCGCCCAAGTGGTGACTTCTACGCTATGCTTTTGAAAAGAAAAAAAAAATCTTTGTTGATGTTTGGTGGGTGAGTCATGCCATATTGCCATGATCCATCCATCCACTAGTTAATTTAAGTAGCTTGGAAAATTAATTCACTTTTTGTTGTTAAACAGAAAAATTAAACCATAATCGAGCGGTATAATTACGTACGAATCACCATCATGTGAGTTCCTCCAAACAAACCCCTGTGTCTTGTAAATTACTAATATGGAAAAGGTAATTGCAATTTGTGTGTCATGTATATATATGTAATATATGTGGGGACAAAAGAAAAAGTAAAGAGGGGGACGGTTAACTGCGGACAAAGAGAAATGGGAATAAAGGCTACTTTTTGGATATTATACTAATTCTAGTAGTAACAGAGACTAAGGTAGGAAGAGCATCTTTTGATTTGGAGTGGCCTCAATTATGTCACACGTATCCCTCACAGCTTTTATGAGGGGACCTAACTATTGTGCACCCAATACCAACTAGTAAAAACTTATGGTAATGTCTACTCACACACAAATTTTTTTCACATTAACACAACTTTTCTCAAAAAAAAAAAAAAAAAAAATGGCCGCAAGAAATATCGGTAGGCATGGAATGCTGTCAAGCCATATCGTTTGCTTTCTCCCTTACTAGTGTCGGCGACGTAGTAATGACTCTACAAACTAGTCAATAAATTTGACGCTTTCTGTGTAAGTCCATTGGACTGTAGAAATTTAGACACGCATTCAAAATAAACGGATTATAAATGTCCAATTTGTTCATATGGATTTCAAACCAATAAATTTATCCATATAATCAGAAACAAATGCAGTTACTACTTCACTTTATAAATTCTTACTAGTAGGGATTTAGAAATGATCTTTAACATAGAATTCAGTATCAGTTTGTAAATTATTACAAGTATGCACGGTAAACATTAGGTTGAAGATAAATCTCCCATTTGAGTAAATGCCCAAAGAAGATAAACAAACACATGGGGTGGTCAGGGTATGGATATATCCGTAGGCGAATCCTCCATGTAAAAAGCATGTTAAAGTTGTTTTGTTTCTCACCTCTTTGAGTGGTAAAGTTCACTTTTGCCTTTACTTGCTTACGTACTGGTACAGCTTTTCAAAAATACTTACTACTGCTATTTCTGATATTTTGTTTATGTTTTAATATTTTTTTAAAGTTACTATATTACCCTTGTAACATATTACAAAGTGACCCCAAATTTCATTATATAAAGGAAGTGAATACGTTATGAAATCATATTCAAGTTCAGAAATCTTAAAGTTAGAGAGATAAAGAGAGTAAATGGTTTCTTTTAGAAGTTTGAAAAAAAGCTCTTCGGTAAGAAGAGTAAAAAAGATGTAGGAAATGCCGAAGGTGGTGTTCCGGAAATGCATGACGATTGTGCAGATGATGTTAACAACGATGAGTACTCACGAGAGGCCCATTCTGAGGTACTTTCTGGTGTTATTTTAGCAATTTATGTACAAACGTAGCTAGAATTTGTACAAAAATGAACGAGAAAAGCAAAAAATGGATTCCCAAGCAGCAAACGACGTCCGGCTCCGGAGCCCATTTTGTACAACAGGCGCCGGCGCACCCCCTCCTTAGCGGCGCCAACGCGGCTCCCTTTACACGCGCGCCCGAGCGCGGCCACATCTGTGGGCGCCGGCGCTGGCCCCTTGTTGTCGGCGCCTGCGCCGGTGCCCGTTTCTTCAAATCGCTGTATCTTCTTCGTTATTGATCCGTTTTTCAATCTGTTTGTGCCGTTGCGTTTGTCTTTTCGTGTACTTTGCGATGATCTACTTTGCTGATTATTTGCATGCCTTATGTGTCATTTACTCTCAAGTACATAATATTAGGGTTTACGAGTAGTACTTCGTGATGAACGGCGTTTTTCTGCTTAGGGTGAGAACGATGCTGAATTCGAGGACATGAAGGTAGACACAGGTCATGTGTTTAGTACTAGCATAATATTTGCGGATAAAGAGGAGGCAGTTAGTCAGGCACTTCGCATCGGCCAGCATAATAATATTTATCTAATCAGACAGACTAATAGAGACGACGCTGAATTAGTACTAACGTGTGAGAGGTACGACAAGCATAAGCCACGGGTTAGCACAGGAGAAACGTCATCATCTAGTCAAAGGCCACGGCGTGCCACGAAGAAATGCAACAGCCTGTTCCGTCTAAGCATCAGGGGTGAGGAGCGTACGGGCTGGTTTATCTTGGTGATGGTCCTAACGCACAACCACGAGTTAGCTAGTAACCCGCAATCTCACTTCATCCGGCCTCGCTTTAGTGTCGACGAAAGAGCAAGCATGAAAAGTTTGCACAGGAGTGGTGTTGCGCCGAGGCAGATGTGGGCCCATTTGCATGACAAGAACCCTAAAAGTAGGGGTGCCCAAAAAAATCCATTACCATGGTACCGTACCGAAACCTGTTTATACCGTATCGTCTAACCGGTTAACCATACCGTCTTTGGTGGTGCAGTTAACCGTACCGTTATAATTAGACATATGGGGTTTAGGTAACGGTATGTAACTTTTATACCATGGTTAACCGCAGTTAACCGGTTATATTATATAACTATATATATACATATAGTCTTCAATTTTGATTTTTGATATTTTAATATTATTTGCTATCTGCTAGTCTTTTGTATATCCTTTAACTTATTTTTTGATAACTTGAACAAAGATAATCTAGAATTTAGAAAAAGGATACTCCTTACCTATGATGTAATATATTATGTGCATTAAAACGCAAGGTAAGCATTATAGATAGTGTATATTGTAATTATGTTTTGTTAAATCTTTTAAGAAGTATTTTGCTATCACTTAGTTAATAAAGCAGCTTGTAAATTATGTTGGTCGAATCTACGTGAATGCCTTATATTCTTGGATTGTTTCGTGTCATTGTGATTATAAATATGCAGGTTATATATTATATAATGAATTTGTTAGATGATTGAGCATTATATAATGGTGGATTCAATATTATGTTATATGTTACATATATAGACTAATGCTTGCACATGATATGAAATGCTTGGTGCTTTCTAGTTTTTTTATTGTTTTTATTTGCTCACTTTTATCTAGCTTGTTATCATTACACAAGGTTATTTACATTCAAAAAAATCTACACCCGGTTTAGGTTAACCTGAATTACCGTACCGCTCTAAATGGTTAACCTGAATACGGTTAACCGACATAAATGGAATGGTAACAGTATCAAATTTTTAAAAACCGTATTACCCCGGTTAACCGGTATACGGTTAACCGCATATGCGGTTAGCCTTACCGTGAACACCCCTACATAGACAAGACATCGATTCATAACCTAGTTGTGAAATTCAGAAGAGAGGATCGTGGCAGACGTAGAGATGTAGCGTCCTTCATGCACTCGCTAGATGAACGTAATTACAGTTGGTGGTCCGAGAAAGATGCAAGTAAATGTTTGCACATCTGTTTAGTGTCGGTTTATTTGGATGTTAATCACTTTAAATGCTTGTTCTAATTAAATGTCCATTTTGCAGGGAATGCATCTAGGCTTGGTCTTGTCTTGTTTGCACACCCTTTTTTGCGGATGCTCATTAAGATGTTTCCTTATGTAGTGCTCATTGATAGCACTTACAAGATGAACATGTACAAGATGCCTCTAGTGGAGTTCATCGGAGTGACATCGTGCAGCAAGAACTTCTGTATAGCGTTCTTTTTTGCAGTCAGAGAGGACGAGTCTGCATACACATGGATGCTTAATCAGCTGATGAAGGTGTTGACCTATCCTCCATATGTGTTTGTCACTGACAATGAGAAGGCGCTAGTGAAGGCCCTTTCAGTGGTATATCCTTTTGTACCACATCTTCTATGTCGATGGCATATATGCAGGAACGTGGCTGCCAAAGCGATCAATATAATGAATGTTGACGCTGAGAGAGCCGAAGTAATAATGTATCGGTGGAAGCGAATAGTTTACGCCCCCACTATCACGGAGTACGATGAACAGGGTGGAAAATTGTTATACTCTTACGGCGCCAACAATCCTTTCATTGTGTACTTGAATATGACATGGCCAAGTCAGCGTGAGAAATTTTGTGAGGTATGGGTTAAGAGATTCATGCATTTTGGCAACACATCTACCAACAGGTTAGCTTAACTTCAATTGTCAACATGTTCTGTCGTTTGTATTGGTAGGTTTCCCATTTTTCTATAACTAATTGCCTTTCAATCTATAGGGTGGAGAGCGCCCACTCAGCTCTAAAGTGTTGGCTTCATATATATCCACTAGATCCATAGACACATGCTTCAACAGCATACATAGATTCATCGAAGGGCAACACTTCCACATTAAACAAGACTTCGAGTTTTCCATTGATAGAAGGGTTTCGGAAGACCAGCAAGTCCGATTTTTGTTTCTGGTCAATCAAGTGAGCCTCAAATGCATGGAAATACTCCGGAAGGAGCTAAGAAACGGTCATTGTGATATTGATCACACAACGTCGTAGAAGATGTTGTGCGTTTACTTCGACAATGGGATTACCATGCGCATTTCGTATGTATCAGTACATTCAAGCCGGTTTGAATATACTAGTTAAGAATTGCATATCTTTTGGCGGACACTTAGATATGACCAACAGCAAGAGTTTGAAGCACAACGCCAAACATGTGATGAGTCGTACACCATAGAGGAACAACTCTCGTGTGTAAGTCTGTGGTATGAGGATCTGTCTGAGCGGTTTGATCCTACGATAATTGAAAAAGTGTTCAACGCGTGGAAGCCATTATGGGAGCCCCCGGATGATCACACTGGTTCAGCTCCCAGAGGTGAAGGTGCCTAAGGGTAGGCCCACTACAAAAAAGAGAAGAGGCCAAACACTCGGGACAAGTCCGAGCACGAGCATTTAGGTCTTGGAATCCGTGGTCCGCCCCTGCCAGTCTCAGCGACGCTCTACAGCACCCGAAAGTCAAAGTGATCGTGGGCCGACAATGGAACACAGTCAATCACAGCGATGGTCATCTGGGTGAATGAGTCAAACTGGAGAAGGCCCTGTAGACAAAAAAATTCTCACCCTAAAAAGCGAAATTCAGACAAATAAACAAAAAAGAGAGTCATCGCCTTTCTTTTCAAAACTTGTTCATGTGCATACCAAAATGAAACGGTCATTTCACGACAATTTTTTAAAAAAAATTCAAAGCATTCGATGTCAAACTCGTCCCTTTTTGTTACTTACTTATTTTACCATATTATTTTTGATTTATTTCATGTTAGTAAGTCTATTTTATTCACTTGTTTATTTTTTTTTATTTTAGTTCATGCTATTTTGCTACTTGTTTATTTTATCTGACTTCATTTCATTGATACATTTACTCGTATTTCCTTTTTTAGTACTTGTTTTATTTTGCCTTTATCATAATTGTTTGTAGAATCATTTTCATCAGTTTATGTACATCTTCACTCTTATACTCATACTAGCATGTTTCGTTTTGTCGCTAATTCAACTAAACCCCATCTCATCTCATTTTATTTCGTTATTTCTCTTTTCTATCTTATTGACATGCCACTCGTACATATGTAATTCAACTTCTATTTTTATTGCGTTCGTTTGTATTTTAATCACCCTTTCATTAGTACTATTTCAATATTTCATTCACTTATCATTATGTTATTTAGTTTATTTTATGTTTTATTATGTTTTGTATTTTATTATTTACATTCCATAATTTCATGATTCTTATAAAGAAACAATTCATTCTACTCGATTAAATTCTTTCGTCTTACTGTACATTCATATTGTAAACGCTAGCATTCTTATAGGATTTCCAGTCCCAAGTAGAGCTTTAGTATTATTTCTTTCATTCATATACTGAGTTCTGACATAGATTTCTGGTTAGTGTGTTCACTTAAGACCAATAGATCTCGGGTTCGAAGTGTGGCATCGACATTAGAGCACCTTTAGTTCCCTTCCAGCTCTGGTTTGTGGTTTGAATCATGGGATGGGCTTAATCTGATTTTTATTTTTGTTCCTTCAACCCATTCTAAAACCAACCAAAACAAGGCCCACGTGCAAGAAGCCCAGCCCACCGATCTTGACTCCTACTCTGCTTATTCTCAGATTCAGCCCAAGATCTCAAAAACCCTAGCTCGAGTTGGGTAAGCGTCATTTGCTTCCCTACACATCTCTCTATTTAAAGTAACAACAGTAAAAATGAAATGAAGAAAGCTACAGTAGCCGATCAACGCAAAAAAATGTTCCGATTCTCCTGCTTCAGGGTTCATCCTTTCTTCCTCAAACGTTCTCCCTCAGAAATTCTTCCTCAAGCCAGAAACCCAGAAACACAAGAACCCTAGCTTCAGTCAACCGCCAACCGAAATCTTCCATACACTATGAGTTCAAAAACAAAAAACAAAGGAAACCCATCAGAAGCAAAAAAAACGTCCTCTGGCATTCTTCTTCAAGAGCTCACTCCTCAAAAACGCCGCGCCTCGGTGATTTCCTCCCCCCTCTCTCGATTTCTCTCCTCTGCTAAAACCAGAAAGTAAAAAATGGAGAACGAAGACATGGTCTTCTTCCTCATCGAACACACAACACCTCCAGCAAGAATCGTCTTCTTCAGTCGACCATGAACCCTGACCTTTGTCTCCTCGCGGTAAAAAACGATTCACCAGCCCAGCCCTCATTTTCGATCCTGAAGCTGTTTCCCTTCGGTCCTCCCTCGCATCCAGCCCCTGTTTTGAGTCCTCCTTATCCCTCGTCCCCAAAACAAAAATCCAACCGCCTTCTTCTTTGCCTATACTCACGTAATTTTGATAACCAACCGGCGAACTTGGTGCTCTTTTCTTTCTCTTCACTCTCGGTAGACTTGCGATCCTAACTGACGGTAGTGTTGCAACCTGGTCGGCGAGCAAGAGAGCACCTGCTCTACGCTCTTCATTATCTTAATTGACGGTAATTTGCAATCTAAGCTGGTGAACCACCTTTCTTCTTCTATTCATGGTAATTTGCAACACAAAACTGGCGAGCGCTCTTCATTCTCTTAACTGACGGTAATTTGCAATCTACGCCGGTGAACCATTTTTCTTCTGTCTATTCATGGTAATTTGCAACAAAAACTGGCGACACGGAGCATATATCTGTGCTTCTTCATTCTGTCACTCGCCTGCGCCTCTGTAGAGTTGAATAACCAGAACTGCTGTATCTCGGTTCTGACTTCCATTACCAGATGGGTTTCGCTCTCCCTGTAAATAGATGCAAAACCAAAACCGTAACGGATTAATATTATTCTTTCAGTTTTCTATCATCTCGAAATTTTGTTTGTGTGTTGTTTTGTTCATATACTCATGAAATTTGCTTCTGCTTTGTCTTGTTTTCCATGGTATTCGTACTTTGGCTGAGGTACCTCACATTTTGAACTCGGCTGAATCGATGGTGGAGTTGGTGTTTTCAGAGATCCTGGTTTGCGAATGCTGATGGAATAGCCGATCTGACCATCGTTATGGGTTTGGAAACGCTACTTCACAAGATTCGTTTAACCTGCTGTTAATTGATTAATTATCTTTCTCTCTGATTAATGTTGGTGGTTAATTCCTTTTCGTAATAAGGCCTCGCGTGCAAACAACTTTAGTGTCAGTTTTAGATGTATTTGTCGTCCTTATACTTGCTCATCTGCACGTGGAAGTTTTGTTTCGTTACCACCACTGCTTTTATGAATTGTTTCATTGCTGCTCTGAGCATACTGTAGTGAACTTCGTGGCAAACTAGTACTGTGCTGTCTTTCTGATGTTATCAAGCATTTGGTTTGTTAATCTTTAATTCATGTTCTAACTCAGTCTTAGTTTTTATTCTTTTGTAATTAGTTGAATTTCAGAATGACATAGGTTTGGGTCAATCTGTGATTAGTGCTCATATTCCTCTTTGATTTAAACTTGATCGATTTAACATGTCATCGGCCGTAGTATATGCTTCGTGGAATAAAAGAACACACATCGACAACTTTAGCTATTTGGAGTTGAATTTATTCTGTTTTGTTGTATGGTGACCATCTTCCGCTGTAACACCCCTACTATTAATACAGTCATTAACGTCCAATCTCCTTACTCATCAGATACACGCAGCGGATACCTACTTACATCCATTGGGTGATACAATGTCATTAGCCACCCACGTGACTAACAAGGCTACTACTTCTACATACAACATCGGTCTGATGGACCGGAATCCCGAGTATTACATATCTACCTTATATATTCCATACACCAATACACTCTACATTCTTCCATTCGATACAATACTTCAAATACCATACAATATAATCCACATACCGAGTTTACTAAGATCCTTATACAAGTATACTACCTCTTTAAAGTTCGTACGTACTCACTACGAGACTACTTACTACCCGTTCCTCACAAACTACTTACTCCTAATTACAAGGGTGTGCCTCCGGTCTCTTCCTTGACCATAGTCTCTTCAGGTACCTGCACACTAAAAAAATGTCCCCCGAAGGGGTCAGCTTTCGCCGAGCATGATAACCGCATACCCCGCGTACTAGTGAGGGTACGCCGACCACTTGGTCGTATACATGCGGTTGATTTCATTCAAACATACATGCATACATGCTTTTATACATATTATTACAATACATTACGCAAGGCATACACACATACATACACTTCATTACATACAAGAGTACAACATAAACCATTCAATACGTACTTACCTTTTTCCGAATACACATACTCATTACATACACAGTATACAATACTTGTTAGCTTCATTGGTCCACCCGGTTAATCGGGTGGAGATTACTCTTTTACTCGTTACTTCATACATACACATACATACTCATACTCACGGATCCATACTTAATTACTCTTACTCTTACTCAAGTTAAGTCGTCGGGACCTCCGGCCCTGGGGACTACACCGTCCCACCTCCGGGATTTACTTGACTCACTAATCCGGGATGCTACCCATTTAAGGGATTTGGGCCGCGGACCAGTTTAAGAGTCAGGAATTGCAGCCAACCTCTTGTGACTCCGCATCCTCACGCGTGGCCGAAGCTATATCGGACTTGTACTCATTCCAATTTACTCACTTAAGTTAGGAGTTAGATAGTTAGGAATTAGCACAAGTCAACATCAAAGCCACAATAATACAATACACATATACGCATACATACGAGGTACAATTCATTACACAAGTACAATACGAGGTTCGAATACCATTCATCATCATTCATATATTTCATGAATTATACAAACTAGTGCTCAAGACAATAAATATCAAGCACAACATAAGTCAAGCACAGGTAAGTGCAATATAGTCCGATTCATGCATTTATCTTATTTAGGTGGTCAAATAAGCACACAAATCGGGGTAACCAGATTAGGATACAGGGCATGAAGAAATCATACCTTTCACCGTTGTACTTGTATCCCAACGTTCCTCCGTATTCACAATTCAAATCCTATGATATACATACAACCGAATAATTAATCTAACTATCATTAACTTAATTCGGTTACCCTTACGCTTCCTAACTCATACTTACTAGGTCTTCACATTCCTATACTTACATTTTATTTACTTACTTTTAATTACTTAACGATGGTTTACTTACCTATGTATGCACGTATGTATAGGTGGGTATACATATACATACATACATACTAACCATAGTCTTATAGTTTTTTTTTTTGTAAGTTTTGACCCGACCGAACTTGCGACCGACCTTGCAAGTTCGGTCCGAGTCAGTAGGTTACATCGGGTGAAAATTCCAGGGCCGACCGACCTTGCAAGTCCGGTCCCAAGGTCGGTCCATTCCAGTGAGTTACTTAACGGAAAATTTTAGCCCGACCGACCTTGCAAGTCCGGTCGCAAGGTCGGTCCATTCCAGTAGCTTACAAGACGAAAAATTTTAGCTCGACCGACCTTGCAAGTCCGGTCGCAAGGTCGGTCCATTCCAGTAAGTTACAAGACGGAAAAATTTTGCGTCGACCGACCTGGCAAGTCCGTCGCAAGGTCGGTCCATTCCAGTAAGTTACAAGACGGAAAAATTTTGCGTCGACCGACCTTGCAAGTCCGGTCGCAAGGTCGGTCCATTCCAGTAGGTTACAGACGGGAGAATTTCTCTGGTCCGACCGAACTTGCAAGTCCGGTCAAGTTCGTCCATTCCAGAAGCTTTCCCGTCTTTGTAAATCTGGGCTCGACCGACCTTGCAAGTTCGGTCCCAAGGTCGGTCCGGCCCAGTATTTGCATTTTTATTTCTGTTTTCTGTTCTATACTTTACCCATTGTTTCTCCAATCTTCTTACATGTAATCCCACATGTTTGAACACTACCTAGGCCCTCCAAATTGCCTTAGTTCATCCACCAAATTCTTTACTAAATCCATCAATCAATCCTACACAAATTCCTCACTTCTTTTCCAACCAATGTAACAGTTTTTTGTTTTACCTATGCTACAGATTTCTAACTCACTTCTACCATTCAATACTTCCTCTACCAATGTCACTCCTAGCATCCCAAATACATCTCCAACAACTACAATATCTATACCCAAGTCCAACACTCTTTTTACCAATTCTTACACACTAATTTTTCCTAACTTCTCCATACATCCTTATACCCTTTTGCTATAGATTTTCACACCTCTTGTTTCTCATACTACAACTACCTCTTCATCACTACTCAACATGTCTACCAACTCCAATACACACCTTGGTTCTCCCATTCACCAAGTCATCCATAAGTGTACATTTCCTACCAAAAATTTGTCATAACCTCCCCTATATTTTTACACTCTCACCACATATTCTAGTTCACAATTCAATACTTATTTCACCTGTTTCACACAAAAACAATGTACAAGGTCCCATACACGATTCCAATACTAAAACACTCTTAAAAATTCCTGCACTCAACATCTCATTCCCAATCCAATTGTGACAGTTTTTTAAATGTCTTTTAAGGCTTCAAGATACTTATATTCTTCTACACATTACACTACTAATACATTGCCATTTTACAACACACACATTTTCATTTCTAAAAATCTGTTACATTACTCACTACCAAGCTACACAAAAGAGCATTCTTACCTTGTTTCTCTCTCTAGATTTTCTTTCTCCTTCTTTCTTCTTCTTCTTCTCTCTCTCTCTCCACCGGTTTAGCCAACACAAATTCTCTACTCTACAACCCTATACATACACATTTCAATACACTAAAAACTAACCCTAGCTATTATTAAGCTTTAAGTAGGTTTTAGGGTTTAGAATTATCATTACCTTGCAAGGGTGTAAATGAAGCTTGGAGTGGTTCAAGAACAAGTTTCCAACTCCACCAAGATGCCCAAAATCGGCTAGGTA
This sequence comes from Limonium bicolor, assembly GCA_023374045.1. Taxonomy (NCBI): domain Eukaryota; kingdom Viridiplantae; phylum Streptophyta; class Magnoliopsida; order Caryophyllales; family Plumbaginaceae; genus Limonium; species Limonium bicolor. Next base: position 322,190,428 of record CM041778.1, on the reverse strand, counting down.
CAAAAGGAACCAAACAAGGGTTTAGCTAAATTTTCGTTTTGCCCATAAGGCTAGAAAAAGATGAAGTTTTTAAGAATATTTTTACCTCATTAGAACAAGGAGAACAAGGTGGTTCTAGTGGTAGTCTTGAAGCTCCAAATGCTCCATACCCATGGAGATGAAAGTGCTCCTTTTCGAATTTTGAAAGATAGGAATGCTCTACTTGATGAGGGGATTCTAATGGTGTAGTTTTTATAATTTTTGGAGCAAGTATGGGCACTCAATAAGAGGAGAGAAGTGAGGTTTTTGGTGAGTGTTTCCCTTTCCCCATTGTTGTCGCTGGAGGAGGAAGAAAGAAGGAATCAGAGAAAAGAGAGGGAGTGGGTACGTGAGAGAAGAGAGAATAGGGGGAGAGAGGAATAAAGGTGAGTGGGGTTGTTTTTTTTTGTTTGTTAGTGTATAGAGAGGAGTTGTGAGGGAGTGTGAGGGGAGGTCCAAATCGGACACACAGACCCATATGGGTTTCTAAAATTCTATTTACAATATTGGACACATAAGTTTGTGTTATTTACGTTTCTACCCCACCTTCCCGTTTTTGACAATTTTTTACTAACTTCTCGTTTTATTGATTTTTTGGTTCTAAAGCTTCACTAATATTTATTAATGATATTTAGTTGACCAAAATTGTTACGAGTCTATTTGACCCGCTTAAAGTCACGTTTTCCCGGTTACCTCGAAAAACGCGCTTTAAGGTTCGTTAGTGGCTTTAATCCGTTTTAAGGATCCGTTTTCTTCGGGATTTGTTCCCTCATATTTATTTAGACTTAATAAAGCCTTTAGAATCCTTATAATACGCTAACCGAGGTCTCAACCTCCTATGGTTATTTAACGCTTATTTAGCGTTTTTTCTTTTAAAGCGTTTCTTTATTTCTTTTGGATTTATCTTCCCTTACAAATACTTCTTAACCATTATTAGGCTCTTAAATACCTATTAGGATAATTTAATCGCCATATTTAAGGTTGGGGTATTTCATCCGCATACATCTTTACTTGAGCTATCGGACTTCATTACTTTTACTGGAATAAAACTTGATCGTTTTAGGCCCAAGCCACTTCATTGGGTCTAAATCATATCTAGCTACACAGGGCTATGATAAGTAACCCTAGAAAAGCCCATAGGTTACCCGTTTGTTCTGGACTCATAAGTCTAGTTAGGCACAAAATTTTCTGTGGGTCTCTTTAGAAAAGCTCTAGGACCATTCATGAATATTACCCACATTAAGGTCGTAGTACCCGAGGGTCGTAGTACCTGTTTGTGGGCGATATCTCTCCTAATAAAAAAAAGCCTTCCCAAACCATCCATTATTAAAATAAAATTCACAATCAATACTAATCCAATTCAAAATCAAAATTCCTTGCTCTAAAAAAATAGAATCATTCATCCCAAAGTGGTCTCTCAAAATTTCCACTTGTTCAAACATTTACCTTTCTAGCAAAATAGAACACGCCACCACAATTTGAAATATTCAAAAAATGTCAAAAAAGATGTCATAAAAAATCATCAATAAAAAGAAAGAGCCCAATTCAAAGACCAACCCACGGGCCCAAAAATCATTGTGAATTTAGTCTTTTTTTTATCATAAATCCTCCAAAAATGGAGACGCAAAGTTAGTCCAATTTTGAGGCCTATTCTGAATTCCAATTTTGGGCCCATTTCAGCCCAATTTGAGGCTGAAATCAAAAGGTCCAAGTCCAGCCCACTTTTCCAAGGCCAAAACCTGGCCCACTTCTCCAAGGTTCATATCCATTCAGCCAAATCCAAATTTCAGTTCCAAAATCAATTCAATTTGAGGCCCAAAAATCATTCCAAATGCAGCCCAAAAAGTCAATCCATATCAACTCAATTTCCAAACCAAATTCAATCCAAATCAACTCAATCTCGAAACCAAATTCAATCCAAATCAACTCAATCTTCAAATCAAATTCAAATCCAAATCATCTCATTTCCAAATCAAATCTGATTCCAGTTCAATCTCAATTCAATTCAACATTCATCTCAACTCCAATTCAATTCTAAATAAATTCATCTCAATTCAAATTCAATCCAATTCTAATTCGACAAAAATTCATTCAATTTCCACCCAACTCCAACTCTAATTCAATTTCAGATCCAACTTCACTCAATTCCAATTCAATTCAAATTTCATTTTAAAATCAATTCGGAAATTCATTTCAAATCCCATTTCAATTTTAATTCCCATTCCATTCAAATTTCTCAAATCCAATTCAATTCAAAATTCATTCATTCCCAATGCAATTCAAAAATTCTTTTAAATCCTTAATAAATCCAAACCTCATAAACTCTAAACCCCTCAAAGTCTCAAATACCTCAAACTCCAAATATCTCATGGACTCAAATCATCCTTCAAAATCCAATTACCCCCACACATTCGAATGTCCCACAGACCCGAGCGTCTCACAGACTTTGTTATCCCAATGATTTGAATGTCTCACAGACCTGAGCGTCTCACAGACCCGAGCGTCTCACAGACCGAACGTCTCACAGACTTCAACATCTCAAGGTTTCAAACGTCTCATAGACTCGAGCGTCTCACAGACTTTGATATCTCTTTCTTTCCACCACTCGAATACCCCAAAAGTCTCATAGGCCCGAGCGCCTCACAGACTCGAACATCTCAATCTCTCCACCATTATAAGATTCAAACGTCTCATAGACCCGAGCGTCTCACAGACCCGAGCGTCTCACAGACCCGAGCGTCTCACAGACCTTGATATCCCATACCTCTCACTACATGAACATCTCAAATGTCTCATAGACCCGAGTGTCTCATAGACTAATCTCTCAAACCCGAGACTTCCCGAAACTTCAAAACTCTTCAAAAACCCCTAAAAATAGTGAACTACGTAGGTCTGATCTCAACATGGAGTTGAGTACGTAGGCAACCCACACAGGGTGCGACCCCACATCAATCAAAATACATTTTTACACTCAACCATCTCACCTTCAAATAACCCCATGCACTTTCAATCCTCGATTACCTCAAAAATCTCAACCATCCCAAAGGCCCTGAACTACGTAAGGTCTGATCTCAACAGGGAGTTAGTACGTAGGCAGCCCATCTAGGGTGCGACCCCATTCCAAACAAAGAACCCCTTTCCTCCTCTAAGGTGTTCTTCATACCTCTCGAAACTCTCAACCCTTCTTCGGCTCCCACAAACTTCAAACCATCAGACTCTAAGTCTTGTCTATTCACTTAACCCCGACTGTTCCCAAACCTTCAGTCTATATTCATCCGAATTAAGCAATTCCTCTACTTGGTGCTAGCTTGGCAGAAAAGCTCGCCTCATCCACTCTCTTTCTCCCTTCCCATCCTAATCCTATCCTTTGGCTTTAACTGAATCTCTCTAATAAGGTTTTGAAAGAAGGCAATCCCAATTGGAGACTGAGATTTCCTCGGGCACCAATCCGAAGTTGTGGTCGTTGCCACTTCTAAGGGGTGTAACCCAGTGCGAACCCACACAGAATCTTTGGTATGACCAGATAAGTCCAATCCATACGCAAATCTCAAAGTCAATTAATGGTTCTTAGAACCCTTCTCCTCCCTTCCTAGTTCCTTAGGTCAAACTAGGTGGCGACTCTAGTCAATTCCGCCTTATAGAGGCATAAGTTCACGTGGAGCCCATTGAGAGCGGGTAGTGCACACTTGTACTCCCCTTCATCTTCTTCTGGGAAAGACGGACGATTTAGTAGGTATTTGAGGGATGCCAGAGTAACGGGTTTTCACCCTCCACAGAATGACAATTTCGAGGATCTAGGCTTTTCAGTTAAGAACCATATTTAGATAGACCCCCTCATACCGAAAAATCACCCTCCACAGAATGGCGACTCTGCTGGGGAAAACTTGAGTAAGTTTTTCTCAAACTCAAGGAAGACTGAACTCCATTCAAATTGTCAGGATTCCCCAACTTCTTTCAAAACCTTCAAGAGATTCATTTTGAAAGCCATTAGGATTACTCTATTCCACACTTAGAGTGTGATTAGTGAGGATAGCTAGGATGAGAGTGTGTAGCTTATACTTACTTTGCTTGCCATTTGCGCTTTGCTTGCTACATAGTTGCGTGATTATGCTAGACTAACTTGCAGGAACTCCAGGTAGGTGGGCTTATTAGGGGTCTAGCCTCTTCCATCTCTTTGCCTACGTGTTTATTTACCGCTTATTGGTTGTGCTATTGAACTGTTAGGAATAGTCCTGATGGGGGGTGCATAGGGTAGCTTAGGACATGCATTCCTCTGTGTCACCCTTGATGTTTGCGGTCGGGATAAACATTGGTCCACAATTGATTCCCCATGAGCAGATGCCCTTCGTAGTAAGGACTATGCACACGAGGCGGTATGATCGTAGTATCTACGCCTTGAAAAGCTCATGATCCTTCAACACTTACCTTTTCGAGTCAAAGCCAGCATATAGTGAACTCTGAGCCTTCAGTGTCCAGCTGCCTGGTCCCGTGTCTAAGATGGGTTTATGGGTAGTCACCCCGTTGTATGTCGTCTGTCTGACCACCCTTTGCCTTACCCTGAAGATTGCATGGGCTCAGTTCTCCATGATTCCTCTGCACCACGGGTGTCTTTAAAGCCCAATGTCGCGCTACAAATTCATAGAGGATCCCGTATTTACGGATACCCATACATGACATAGCGTAGTCAGCGAATAATTTGGACTTTAGACACACCTTATCGTGCAGACGGGGGGAGACTCGTTCCCATGCTGTACTTCCCCAAGTTTCCCAAAAGTGAGTATGTTGTGATAATCCCCGGCTACGGCTCGTGTGACTGTATCACTTCGGGTGTCCTGACCTTTCGAACTTAAGCACTCCGGACTTTCTTGATGACGTGCCTCACAAGGCATAACAGAGATAAATCCCGAGAGATGAACAGTGAAGGGACGACGGTTCCCCCGGTGGTATGGAAGCATTGATTGACCTGGAAGGTGATTATCCCAATCATTCGCACTCAGCTCCACATAAAATCAGCCACGATTTTTATTTTACACTTACATCTATGTGTGATCACGTTTCATAAATGAGCAAAAATCAGAAAATGAATCATGTCGAACACTCTAATGAAATATCTTCAAAGTCGTTCATCTCTAATGATTTCAAAATTGTTATTTCCAAAACAGTTTTCAAAATCGGTTTCAATCAAAGTTTTCCAAAAAATAAACTTTGTCAAGCGGTTTACAAAGAACAAATTTCAAAAATCTACTGTTTATAAATGATTTTCAAACAATACTTCTCATAAATTTCATTTCAAAAACAGATTTCAAAAACATGGTTTTTACAAACAAATTTTAAACAACATTTTTCACGGATATTATCTCAAACTTGTTTTTCAAAACAATTTTCAAAGTTGATTTTCATAAACGTATTTCAAAATAAATGATTTAGTCCCCATGTTGCGACCCGCTATTTTTGAGGTTCAACCCACCTTCAAGAGCAGCGGTCATTACCGTGGAGCGTACTAGTCATTCGTGTTTTCACATAAGTGGTGGATTTTCACAAAGAACTTGTGCTCGATCATTCACCTTTCCTTTCTCAAAAAACGCCCCTTATTTCCCTCGTCGGAGCAGATGGAGCGCATTAAGATCAACAACTGTAGTCTGAACCGAAAATCAGAGGTGCGCCAACCCGAGTCGAGCGACATGAAGACCAGCAACGATTGATCGAGTTCAAAATTTTTGAGAGTCAGAAGAACACCAACCGGTTTTGTTTGGTCACAATACCGCTTCGCTGCAAGAGCCAGAAGACGAGCGAGTAGCTGGTCAAGATCCCGAAGACGAACGAGTGTCCAATCAGAAGCCCAAACATGAATGAGCTGCCAGTCACAAGCTCAAAGATGAAGCAGAAGAATTCGGGAGAAGTTTTTAAGCTCAAACTCCCTCATTTAATGACTTTTAGAATTGATGTATAGGTTTTCCCCTAGCATTCTTTTCTCTCTTGTCAATTTCTGAATAGACTTTGTGTATAGGTTGTACATTCTCTTTGAATTTATTTAGATCAATGTGTATAGGGTTCCCCACTCCCTACTTTATTTGCGAATGACCGAGCATCAAAAGTCCTACTGAGAAAATCCACCACTTCAAAAACACGTGTTTTCAAAAACTGTTTTTTCTAAAAACTTGATTTCTTTGAGTACATACGACTCGCTTCTTCCCATTTCGGTCAGTTCACATTCATTAATCAATGCATGAATCATGCCCGTCTCAGAAAAATTGCATAATCACATGTTGCATTCCCAACACATCACACACAAGCATTCATCCAATTTTTTTTAAAGCATGCTAACATTCACCTTTGTCATATTCTTTTTCTACTATAATGACTGTGTTTGCAGGTGAATAACCGCGTTTGCCCGCGAGTGAAAGTGTGACCCTCAAAGCGATAAGCAAGAAATACCATGGATTCAAGCCTTTTCCCGTTCATCATACCATGTACATAGAGATCATCAACAACAACAAAAAAGCATACATCCAAAAATCCAAAAAAATCACACATTCAAAAAAAAAAAAATCACATTCAAAAATCCAAAAATCATACATCCAAAAATTCAAAAAAACATACCTTCAAAATCCCAGAAAATGCAGCCCATGTCATATCAGTGGGTCACCATGCGGGAGTTGTCACTCCCTAAAAGCCCCAAGATCCAGGAGCCAATCACCAACCTGACCTCACTCGAGAATTACTTCTTCGACAACAATCACCACAACTCGACCACCTTTAGAGCCAACAATGACGGGATGAGCTTTATGAACCGCAAGCTGAATTCGGCTCAAAGGAGACTAGTCGTAACCTTACCACTCATGCATTGCACCCAAAAACAAAACAAACACAAAAAAAAAACATTCAGTCAACCGTCTCAATTCATCATTTTCAGCATTTCACCTATACATGGTAATTCCATATTACCACAATACATCACATGGTAGATAATTGCATTTGCATACTTCCATATCGAAATGACATCTTCGGGAAAATCATGAGAGATTGATTGAATAGAGTGCATGAACCACTTAACTCTCGACCCGTCAATGAGTACAAGGGTCCAATCAAAATCAGCACCACAAACCAAGTGAGTAGTGTGCGAAGAGCGGTATTTTCCTTTGAATTTCAAATGAAGGTTTTGGACGATCCAATGAGTGATGAGGAAAGATAGAGCGAGTCCACAGAGGTAAAACCACGAGCGACTTGTGCTTTCCTTCAGCACATGGAAAGGCACAATTCATAGCGAGATCAATGTCGATAAATAGGATACGAACTGTGATTCATGCAAAGATCCGAGAATAGTAAGAAAACAATCATTGACTAATGAGAATGACGAGACACTTAGGAATAAAAATCTCCACAAAACCAGAAAGCTTTGACTGCCCTGTACATAATCCCTTAGTTAGCCCCGCTGAGCCTTTCACGATAAACCTTTTCCTGTGAACTCCACAACATTCCAACCCACGTACATATATTTACTTGCCCTTGCAATAGAGGATCTCGAAAGAGCCGGAGCCATGGCCTCTCCCCCACCATCTTTCACAAGAACAACAAACAAAAATGTCCAATGAAATCAGTGAGTCAATGCAACTCCAAAGCTGAAAGCCAAAATACAAAGCAGAGAATGCTTGAGAAAGTTGATGAGCCAAATGCAATCTCAAAAACACAAAAATGAGAAGAAAGTTCAAATCGTACGCCAGAAGAGGCAAGAAGGAGAAATCCAAACCAAAAGGGCCAATGATGTCCCGAAGAAACCGATAAGGGGTTATCAAAACCCGTCTAATCATTCCACCCATGGCAAAGGCGAAACATGTCCTTTATTGTACAAAAGCTCCATAATTCCTAAACAAATCCTCCAGTCCCATGTGACATACATCATACCCCTCAACCCTGTTATAACCCAATAAAAGACCTCTGACTCGTTAGTTGGTGAGCGTTAACTGAAAGTATCGGATCTGAAACATGAATCATAAGTTTCGTGCTTGCTATCAACATGTCCCACCTCACAATGCAGGGACTATGAGCGAATGAGTGCGACCTTACTTCACAAGGTCTTCTGAGTGCGAGTGACCCTTTAATCAAAGCACCAAACCATAAACAACTTACCCCATCGCAGGTGAGGAATTTGTAAGGATCGGAAAGTCTAGAACTTCAAAAAAAAATTCTAAGGAAAATACTGCTCCGAGCGTCGAAAGTATCATTACACCATTAGCACACACAGCTAGACTCACGAGAGATTGACCCATATACTTCCATGAGAGGAAAGTGATTCACGCACTCGAGTTCAACAATCACTCAAGATCGAAGCGAAGATGTCTTATATTCGTAAACCTCATAATAATAGAGATAGGACCGTACCTTCTCTCCAAAAACTGCATATGCATTTTGCATCGTGTCTAGCATTTAATACTTGCATGCACCATAATCATTTCATCTTCAACATCTGACTGGTAAGAATTCTACCTAGTCTCGCTAAAGGTCGACTTCAGTTGCAGTTGTTGAAGCATAATTTTGATCAAAAGATGTCAACTGGAGCCATCCCACGGCCATGTCCAGAACCAAGTTTGAGCCATCAAGGAGCCGTCCTCAAATATTGAGACCATCTTTAAAGCTACACGGGAGCCATCCCAACAGTTCGAGAGTAATACAGAAGCCACTTTAAATCCCTGTCGGAGCCATTTCGTCACCGAGACCTTGCTCACAGAGAATCGAACTTCGTATGGTCTGATCTCAATATGGAATTGAGTACGTAGGCAGCCCGCCCAGGGTGCGACCACCTCAAAGGCAAAACTTCCCTCTTCCCCTCGGTGTCATTAAAGTGAACCAACCAAAGCATCGTCATGCTCAATCAGCACAAGGTCATCCCGGAGCCATCCATGGAAGTCCTGGAACCATGATGGGAACTCCCAACAAGTCATGCAACTGTGTTTCATCGTTCACCCATGAAAAACCATTCACTCACTACAAAGTCCACAACAAATCCCGTCAAGAAACAATAAATCCATCATCGGAGCCATCAAACCACCTTGAAAAAAAATCTCAAGGCAAATCAAAGCCCACAAATTGCCACTAAATCACCAACCATGTCAAACCCACCAACCACCCCGAGACCATTGGTCATACCAGAGCCATCAGTGCATACCGGAGCCATCAACGCATGCTAGAGCCATCTCAGATCCTTGAAGCCATGCCGGAGCCATCCCGAGGTTTAGATGTTACTATAGAGCCATCTGCTCACACAAAAACTACATCCACAAACAGGGAGTTTAATTCAATTATTACATTGGTTAATCACCTCACATCACATATCATCTGCATATACCCACAAAATTTGCTCACTATCTGACGCATCTTCACACCCGCTAGGCAGCTATTGCGCTACTAGTGCGGTCGCATTTCATTTTACACCCGCTAGACAGCTATTGCGCTACTAGTGCGGTCGAATTTTTCGTTTTACACCTGCTAGACAGCTATTGCGCTACTAGTACGGTCGCCTTCCGTTTTACACCTGCTAGACAGCTATTGCGCTACTAGTACGGTCGCCTTTTGTTTTACACCCGCTAGACAGCTATTGCGCTACTAGTGCGGTCGAATTTTTCGTTTTACACCCGCTAGACAGCTATTGCGCTTAGTGCGGTCGAATTTTTCGTTTTACACCTGCTAGACAGCTATTGCGCTACTAGTACGGTCGCCTTCCGTTTTACACCTGCTAGACAGCTATTGCGCTACTAGTACGGTCGCCTTTCATTTTACACCCGCTAGACAGCTATTGCGCTACTAGTGCGGTCGAATTTTTTCGTTTTACACCTGCTAGACAGCTATTGCGCTACTAGTACGGTCGCCTTCCGTTTTACACCTGCTAGACAGCTATTGCGCTACTAGTACGGTCGCCTTTCATTTTACACCGCTAGACAGCTATTGCGCTACTAGTGCGGTCGAATTTTTCGTTTTACACCTGCTAGACAGCTATTGCGCTACTAGTACGGTCGCCTTCCGTTTTACACCTGCTAGACAGCTATTGCGCTACTAGTACGGTCGCCTTTCATTTTACACCCGCTAGGCAGCTATTACACTACTAGTGTGGTCCCGTTGTTTTTCCTCCACTAGGCAGCTATTACGCTACTAGTGCGAGATCGTTCATTTCATAACCCACTAGGCAGCTATTACGCTACTAGTGCGGTCCCGTTTTTTTTCTCCACTAGGCAGCTATTACGCTACTAGTGCGAGTTCGTTCATTTCATAACCTGCTAGACAGCTATTACGCTACTAGTACGGTCCCAACCTTTTTCCTCTACTAGGCAGCTATTACGCTACTAGTGCGAGTTCGTTCATTTCATAACCCGCTAGACAGCTATTACGCTACTAATGCAGTCCCGCTTTTCTTTCCTCCACTAGGCAGCTATTACGCTACTAGTGCGAGTTCGTTCATTTCATAACCCGCTAGGCAGCTATTACATTACTAGTGCGGTCCCGCTTTTTTTCCTCCACTAGGCAGCTATTACGCTACTAGTGCAAAATCGTCCAATTCATAACCCGCTAGGCAGCTATTACGCTACTAGTGCGGTCTCGCCTTTTTTCCTCCACTAGGCAGCTATTACGCTACTAGTGCGAGATCGTTCACTTCATAACCCACTAGGCAGCTATTACGCTACTAGTACGGTCCCAATATTTTTCCTCCGCTAGGCAGTTATTACGCTACTAGTGCGAGATCGTCTCACATCCGCCTGCTAGGCAGCTATTACGCTACTAGTACGGTCCCACCACTTTTCCTCCACTAGGCAGCTATTACGCTACTAGCGCGAGATCGTTTCACATCCGCCTGCTAGGCAGCTATTACGCTACTAGTACGGTACACAACCAAAGTATTATAGGCTCGTCATAAGTCCTATAGCTAGATGTCAAGAGGTCTAGTTGAGGCTCTCCTAAGTCCTCGTACTTTCAATTGCATTCTAGGCTCGTCATAAGTCCTAAGACTGGATGTCAAGAGGTCCAGTTGAGGCTCTCCTAAGTCCTCGTGCACCCCGAACCAATCTATTGTTAGCATTCTATGCTCGTCATAAGCCCTCATGCACCAAACCCAACAATTGTTCATGTTCAAAATTTATTTAACAAATCCAACCATTGTGTTCAGGGCTTGTCCCCTCACCCATCAAAACCTTTGTATTCTGGACTAATTGTAAATATTTTTGCATTCAATCTTTACGTCATATGCTGGTCATGCACCTCCTATCCTTTTGCAATCGTAGTTGCATCTCATAAACCGCAGTGAGAATTTTTGGCGCCCTTTCAACCTTGATCCAATTCTGCAAGTCTTCCCTTGCAGAATTGAATCAAGGGGAGCCATCTATAGACACCAAAAATTCTCACCCTAAAAAGCGAAATTCAGACAAATAAACAAAAAAAGAAAGTCATCGCCTTTCTTTTCAAAACTTATTCATGTGCATACCAAAATGAAACGGTCATTTCACGACAATTTAAAAAAAAAATTCAAAGCATTCGATGTCAAACTCGTCCCTTTTTGTTACTTACTTATTTTACCATATTATTTTTGATTTATTTCATGTTAGTAAGTCTATTTTATTCACTTGTTTATTTTTTTTTATTTTAGTTCATGCTATTTTGCTACTTGTTTATTTTATCTGACTTCATTTCATTGATACATTTACTCGTATTTCCTTTTTTAGTACTTGTTTTATTTTTCCTTTATCATAATTGTTTGTAGAATCATTTTCATCAGTTTATGTACATCTTCACTCTTATACTCATAAGCATGTTTCGTTTTGTCGCTAATTCAACTAAACCCCATCTCATCTCATTTTATTTCGTTATTTCTCTTTTCTATCTTATTGACATGCCACTCGTACATATGTAATTCAACTTCTATTTTTATTGCGTTCGTTTGTATTTTAATCACCCTTTCATTAGTACTATTTCAATATTTCATTCACTTATCATTATGTTATTTAGTTTATTTTATGTTTATTATGTTTTGTATTTTATTATTTACATTCCATAATTTCATGATTCTTATAAAGAAAACAATTCATTCTACTCGATTAAATTCTTTCGTCTTACTGTACATTCATATTGTAAACGCTAGCATTCTTATAGGATTTTCCAGTCCCAAGTAGAGCTTTAGTATTATTTCTTTCATTCATATACTGAGTTCTGACATAGATTTCTGGTTAGTGTGTTCACTTAAGACCAATAGATCTCGGGTTTGAAGTGTGGCATCAACATTAGAGCACCTTTAGTTCCCTTCAGCTATGGTTTGTGGTTTGAATCGTGGGATGGGCTTAATCTGATTTTTATTTTTGTTCCTTCAACCCATTCTAAAACCAACCAAAACAAGGCCCACGTGCAAGAAGCCCAGCCCACCGATCTTGACTCCTACTCTGCTTATTCTCAGATTCAGCCCAAGATCTCAAAAAACCCTAGCTCGAGTTGGGTAAGCGGTCATTTGCTTCCCTACACATCTCTCTATTTAAAGTAACAACAGTAAAAATGAAACGAAGAAAGCTACAGTAGCCGATCAACGCAAAAAAAAAAGTTCCGATTCTCCTGCTTCAGGGGTTCATCCTTTCTTCCTCAAACGTTCTCCCTCAGAAATTCTTCCTCAAGCCAGAAACCCAGAAACACAAGAACCCTAGCTTCAGTCAACCGCCAACCGAAATCTTCCATACACTCTGAGTTCAAAAACAAAAAAACAAAGGAAACCCATCAGAAGAAAAAAAAACGTCCTCTGGCATTCTTTTCAAGAGCTCACTCCTCAAAAACGCCGCGCCTCGGTGATTTCCTCCCCACCTCTCTCGATTTCTTCCTCTGCTAAAACCAGAAAGTAAAAAATGGAGAACGAAGAACATGGTCTTCTTCCTCATCGAACACACAACACCTCCAGCAAGAATCGTCTTCTTCAGTCGACCACGAACCCTGACCTTTGTCTCCTCGCGGTAAAAAACGATTCACCAGCCCTGCCCTCATTTTCGATCCTGAAGCTGTTTCCCTTCGGTCCTCCCTCTCGCATCCAGCCCCTGTTTTGAGTCCTCCTTATCCCTCGTCCCCAAAACAAAAATCTAACCGCCTTCTTCTTTGCCTTTACTCACGTAATTTTGATAACCAACCGGCGAACTTGGTGCTCTTTTCTTTCTCTTCACTCTCGGTAGACTTGCGATCCTAACTAACGGTAGTGTTGCAACCTGGTCGGCGAGCAAGAGAGCACCTGCTCTGCGCTCTTCATTATCTTAATTGACGGTAATTTGCAATCTAAGATGGTGAACCACCTTTCTTCTGTCTATTCATGGTAATTTGCAACAAAAACTGGCGAGCGCTCTTCATTCTCTTAACTGATGGTAATTTGCAATCTACGCCGGTGAACCATTTTTCTTCTGTCTATTCATGGTAATTTGCAACAAAAACTGGCGACACGGAGCATATATCTGCGCTTCTTCATTCTGTCACTCGCCTGCGCCTCTGTAGAGTTGAATAACCAGAACTGCTGTATCTCGGTTCTGACTTCCATTACCAGATGGGTTTCGCTCTCCCTGTAAATAGATGCAAAACCAAAACCGTAACGGATTAATATTATTCTTTCAGTTTTCTATCATCTCGAAATTTTGTTTGTGTGTTGTTTTGTTCATATACTCATGAAATTTGCTTCTGCTTTGTCTTGTTTTCCATGGTATTCGTACTTTGGCTGAGGTACCTCACATTTTGAACTCGGCTGAATCGATGGTGGAGTTGGTGTTTTCAGAGCAGATCCTGGTTTGCGAATGCTGATGGAATAGCCGATCTGACCATCGTTATGGGTTTGGAAACGCTACTTCACAAGATTCGTTTAACCTGCTGTTAATTGATTAATTATCTCTCTGATTAATGTTGGTGGTTAATTCCTTTTCGTAATAAGGCCTCGCGTGCAAACAACTTTAGTGTCAGTTTTAGATGTATTTGTCGTCCTTATACTTGCTCATCTGCACGTGGAAGTTTTGTTTCGTTACCACCACTGCTTTTATGAATTGTTTCATTGCTGCTCTGAGCATACTGTAGTGAACTTCGTGGCAAACTAGTACTGTGCTGTCTTTCTGATGTTATCAAGCATTTGGTTTGTTAATCTTTAATTCATGTTCTAACTCAGTCTTAGTTTTTATTCTTTTGTAATTAGTTGAATTTCAGAATGACATAGGTTTGGGTCAATCTGTGATTAGTGCTCATATTCCTCTTTGATTTAAACTTGATCGATTTAACATGTCATCGGCCGTAGTATATGCTTCGTGGAATAAAAGAACAAACATCGACAACTTTAGCAGATTTGGAGTTGAATTTATTCTGTTTTGTTGTATGGTGACCATCTTCCGCATACATCTTTACTTGAGCTATCGGACTTCATTACTTTTACTGGAATAAAACTTGATCGTTTTAGGCCCAAGCCACTTCATTGGGTCTAGATCATATCTAGCTACACAGGGCTATGATAAGTAACCCTAGAAAAGCCCATAGGTTACCCGTTTGTTCTGGACTCATAAGTCTAGTTAGGCACAAAATTTTCTGTGGGTCTCTTTAGAAAAGCTCTAGGACCATTCATGAATATTACCCACATTAAGGTCGTAGTACCCGAGGGTCGTAGTACCTGTTTGTGGGCGATATCTCTCCTAATAAAAAAAAAAGCCTTCCTAAACCATCCATTATTAAAATAAAATTCACAATCAATACTAATCCAATTCAAAATCAAAATTCCTTGCTCTAAAAAAATAGAATCATTCATCCCAAAGTGGTCTCTCAAAATTTCCACTTGTTCGAACATTTACCTTTCTAGCAAAATAGAACACGCCACCACAATTTGAAATATTAAAAAAATGTCAAAAAAGATGTCATAAAAAATCATCAATAAAAAGAAAGAGCCCAATTCAAAGACCAACCCACGGGCCCAAAAATCATTGTGAATTTAGTCTTTTTTTTTATCATAAATCCTCCAAAAATGGAGACGCAAAGTTAGTCCAATTTTGAGGCCTATTCTGAATTCCAATTTTGGGCCCATTTCAGCCCAATTTGAGGCTCAAATCAAAAGGTCCAAGTCCAGTCCACTTTTCCAAGGCCCAAACCTGGCCCACTTCTCCAAGGTTCATATCCATTCAGCCAAATCCAAATTTCAGTTCCAAAATCAATTCAATTTGAGGCCCAAAAATCATTCCAAATGCAGCCCAAAAAGTCAATCCATATCAACTCAATTTCCAAACCAAATTCAATCCAAATCAACTCAATCTCCAAACCAAATTCAATCCAAATCAACTCAATCTTCAAATCAAATTCAAATCCAAATCATCTCATTTCCAAATCAAATCTGATTCCAGTTCAATCTCAATTCAATTCAACATTCATCTCAACTCCAATTCAATTCTAAATAAATTCATCTCAATTCAAATTCAATCCAATTCTAATTCGATAAAAATTCATTCAATTTCCACCCAACTCCAACTCTAATTCAATTTCAGATCCAACTTCACTCAATTCCAATTCAATTCAAATTTCATTTTAAAATCAATTCGGAAATTCATTTCAAATCCCATTTCAATTTTAAATCCCAATTCCATTCAAAATTTCTCAAATCCAATTCAATTCAAAATTCATTCATTCCCAATGCAATTCAAAAATTCTTTTAAATCCTTAATAAATCCAAACCTCATAAACTTTAAACCCCTCAAAGTCTCAAATACCTCAAACTTCAAATATCTCATGAACTCAAATCATCCTTCAAAATCCAATTACCCCCACACATTCGAATGTCCCACAGACCCGAGCGTCTCACAGACTTTGTTATCCCAATGATTTGAATGTCTCACAGACCTGAGCGTCTCACAAACCCGAGCGTCTCACAGACTTCAACATCTCAAGGTTTCAAACGTCTCATAGACTCGAGCGTCTCACAGACTTCGATATCTCTTTCTTTCCACCACTCGAATACCCCAAAAGTCTCATAGGCCCGAGCGCCTCACAGACTCGAACATCTCAATCTCTCCACCATTATAAGATTCAAACGTCTCATAGACCCGAGCGTCTCACAGACGAGCGTCTCACGAGCGTCTCACAGACCTTGATATCCCATACCTCTCACTACATGAACATCTCAAATGTCTCATAGACCCGAGCGTCTCATAGACTAATCTCTCAAACCCGAGACTTCCCGAAACTTCAAAACTCTTCAAAAACCCCTAAAAACTAGTGAACTACGTAAGGTCTGATCTCAACATGGAGTTGAGTACGTAGGCAACCCACACAGGGTGCGACCCCACATCAATCAAAATACATTTTTACACTCAGCCATCTCACCTTCAAATAACCCCATGCACTTTCAATCCTCGATTACCTCAAAAATCTCAACCATCCCAAAGACCCTGAACTACGTAAGGTCTGATCTCAACAGGGAGTTGAGTACGTAGGCAGCCCATCTAGGGTGCGACCCCATTCCAAACAAAGAACCCCTTTCCTCCTCTAAGGTGTTCTTCATACCTCTCGAAACTCTCAACCCTTCTTCGGCTCCCACAAACTTCAAACCATCAGACTCTAAGTCTTGTCTATTCACTTAACCCCGACTGTTCCCAAACCTTCAGTCTATATTCATCCGAATTAAGCAATTCCTCTACTTGGTGCTAGCTTGGCAGAAAAGCTCGCCTCATCCACTCTCTTTCTCCCTTCCCATCCTAATCCTATCCTTTGGCTTTAACTGAATCTCTCTAATAAGGTTTTGAAAGAAGGCAATCCCGACAATTGGAGACCGAGATTTCCTCGGACACCAATCCGAAGTTGTGGTCGTTGCCACTTCTAAGGGGTGTAACCCAGTGCGAACCTACACAGAATCTTTGGTATGACCAGATAAGTCCAATCCATACGCAAATCTCAAAGTCAATTAATGGTTCTTAGATCCCTTCTCCTCCCTTCCTAGTTCCTTAGGTCAAACTAGGTGGCGACTCTAGTCAATTCCGCCTTATAGAGGCATTAGTCCGCGTGGAGCCCATTGAGAGCGGGTGTAGTGCACACTTGTACTCCCCTTCATGCTTTCTGGGAAAGACGGACGATTTAGTAGGTATTTGAGGGATGCCAGAGTAACGGGTTTTCACCCTCCACAGAATGACAATTTCGAGGATCTAGGCTTTTCAGTTAAGAACCATATTTAGATAGACCCCCTCATACCGAAAAATCACCCTCCACAGGCCCGACGATGCAAGACAATCCACCACAATAACATTCACCATTACCGACATACTGGAGCCCCTGGAACTCCTCTCCATATTGGACTGACTTCAATGCAATATTACTTGATTATATTACAGGTTACAGAGAGATAGTGGGCGAAGGAAACTGTGGTTTTCGAGCTATTTCAGATTTTGTGTACAATGATCAAAACCAATGGAAAGCGATTAGACGTGCATGCCTTGATGACCTAGAGAGTAGAAGAGATTGGTGGATGGAGAGATGTAAATGACAGTGGTACGAAAGACAGTACGCACAACTGAATTGGTTTGTAGACTCGTTTGCACCAACGCGACATTGGATTGAAATTCTCGATCTTGGTATTATCTTGTCGACTGTTTACAACATTGTGCTTATAAGAATTGTAACAGGTATGCGTAGTAAGGCAGGAGGCTTGGTCGCACTACCGCTACGTGATGATCGGGGGTTGGGTCATCTAGAAGCAGAGGTCTATATTGCATGAGTCAGTGAGCAATCTCATTTCATTAGAGTGTAAACAGTCGAAGATTGTCCGGTCTCATTCATGAATCCCATGTGGTGACGCTGGCATGAACCCGCGGTTACACATTATTTGGATCCGTACATACCGCGTAATGAACACTGGTTTACACTGTTTCCCCCAGTTAGTGAACTAGGAACAATGGTTTTAGAAGATTAGATAAATATTTGAATAGTTTAGTGTTTTATGTTGATAACAGTTTCGTATCATACACAAATTATCAATAATTTCCACATATTTAACGTCTATTTTCATTTTATAATATTATAAAATCTCGAAGGAGATTCATCAATTGAATTCATGTTGCATTTGTCAGTCATCATAATGTTACAATTTAGTCAACGCACACATTAATCAGAAGTCGTGGATGTGCAATATACTTTATCTAATAAAAGCAAAATCAGCGTACATACAGTCTGTTCCAAAGCTAGTGTGATAATGCTTGCTTAGCTAAAGGTCTATACAGATACTAGATGGCTAATATAATGTTCTCTGAATAAAATCCATGATAGATATAATATACTAAAGGGCTATCCTGTTGAGGATGCGGTAACATATGGACGAACCGTTTGATTTCGAGTTGGAAGATGATTTTGCTCTGCCTAAACCGACTACAAATGTCTCTTTTCAGTTTTAAACATCAACAAATTTCCATCTTCACAATTATTGTCTATCATTTCCACCGATTTCACGCTAGTTGAATGTTCTGTAAGATAAAACCAAGAGTATCATGATATACTGAAGGGCTATCCTGTTGACGATGCGGTTGCATATGGACGAACCGTTTGATTTCGAGTTGGAAGATGATTTTGCTCCGCCTAAACCGACTACAAATGTCTCTTTTTAGTTTTAAATATCAACAAATTTCCTTCTTCACAATTATTGTCTATCATTTCCACTGATTTCACGCTAGTTGAATGTTCTGTAAAGATAAAACCAAGAATATCATGATATACTAAAGGGCTATCCCGTTGACGATGCACTTACATATGGATGAACCGTTTGATTTCGAGTGGAAAGATGATTTTGCTCCGCCTAAACCGACCACAAATGTCTTTTTTTTAGTTTTAAATATCAACGAATTTCCATCTTGACAATTAGTGTCTATCATTTCCACCGATTTCACGCTAGTTGAATGTTCTGTAAAGATAAAACCAAGAATATTATGATATACTAAAGGGCTATCCTGTTGACGATGCAATTACATATGGATGAACCGTTTGATTTCGAGTTGGAAGATGATTTTGCTCCGCCTAAACCGACTACAAATGTCTTTTTTAGTTTTAAATATCAATGAATTTCCATCTTGACAATTATTGTCTATCATTTCCACTGATTTTCACGCTAGTTGAATGTTCTCTAAAGATAAAACCAAGAATATCATGATATACTAAAGGGTTATCCTGTTGACGATGCAGTTACATATGGACGAACCGTTTGATTTCGAGTTGGAAGATGATTTTGCTCCGCCTAAGCCGATTATAAATGTCTCTTTTAGTTTTAAATATCAACAAATTTCCATCTTGACAATTATTGTCTATCATTTCCACCGATTTCACGCTAGTTGAATGTTCTCTAAAGATAAAACCAAGAATATCATGATGTACTAAAGGGCTATCCTGTTGACAATGCAGTTACATATGGACGAACCATTTGATTTCAAGTTGGAAGATGATTTTGCTCCGCCTAAACCAACTACAAGTGTCTTTTTTTTGTTTTAAACATCAACAAACGCGTGCGCTCGTTATCAAGTTCTCACCTGAAACAACATCAGGCAACCAGCCAGCTGACGTGTACCCGCTTGGGAAGTGATGCCGAGCTATCAGTACAGATATGCTAGTGTCTCATCCCCCCATGCATACATGTTGACCCTACTAGAGTCGCGGATGGGCCAGTAAGACAAGGGCATAACACGATCCCCTCCCTTGTCGATGATCAATGAGTGGGCCACCAAGTACCAGAGGTAGGCCATCGTCTCCTATAGTGGGGTACTCTAAGGACCACCACAAGTGTCGTGAAGAGCTCGGTAACGTATCTGGCTCTTCTCCAGGAACCTCAATATATCAGCTCCTTCTTGTTTTCCAAGCCAAACAACTTTAGGAAGTGGGGGATAAGAATGGAAGTGGTGGGGCCGCATCACCTACCCGAGCGCCGGCCTCGTCGGGCATGTAGGAAATCGCCATGCTAGTGATGGGGATATCCAAGATGTGGTAGACGTCATGGAGAGTAATAGTTATCTCTCCGAATGGCATGTGAAAGGAGTTCGTGTCAGGCTGCCATCCCTCCACAAACGCTGAGAGGAGCGCGAGGTCAAAACAACCATGCGCTATGTCGGCAAGATGCCCGAGTCTGCTCACCCCAACCGCCGCTCGAGACAATGGGTGCCTCAATGTACGTGGAGTCCACACCTCCAAATACTTCGCCCTAGCCTTGTAGCTAAGGCATCCCTTCTCCTGTTGAATATTTATAATTGATTTTACACTATATTAACCATTTCCTAAACAATCTAAAAATTTATGAAATCTATTACTAGACGGGAAACATACCACTCCTCACCACATGTCAAGCGCGACGTGACCACCGAAGCTCGGGATCAAACTCGTATCGTAGGGGCCGCCGGGCACAGAAGTCCGCCCTAGCAACCAAACATTAACAGCTGGCATCTGTGCCACCTCCTCTGCCGGACCATGTAGTGAGGACCTGTGACGAGGGCGCATACGTGTACCCTCATACTCAGCACCCAGCTCATCTACGTCCTCGTCATCATCGTCAGCCTCACAATGACGTGCGTCTCGCGTCCCGCTCTATGGAGGTGTAGGCCAAGCAGCACTATCAGACCGCATGACCAGCGTCCCATCACCGACCAACGAGTCGACATCCACACTCTGCTGCTGCTCCAACTCCTCCTCCTCCTCCTCCCCGCCTCCGCCTCCTCCAGACCAATCTCTGCCTGCAATCTCTCCTCGCGCGTTCATAGAAGCTTAACCTCCCTACGCTTCTTGGCCGAAGCATGTGCGTACTGTGTACGCCTCCTCTGTGCAGCAGCAATGTCAGGACCGCTCTTACGGGGGTGTGATGAACTCTCGCCTCGCTCAGAATTGGTCTTACCCTTACCCAGACCAAACATACCCAACATACCCTTGCCCTTTCCCGTCATCTGCTATTTACCGTAAAATTTAGTCATACTGTGTATAGTTGGTCAAGACCTGTAGAGGTTAGTCAATACCAGTCATACATGTATTTCTGTAGTTCAATGTCAATAACAAATTCATAAAGATGGACAAACTGATTAAAACACTCATAATAGATGCATAGAATACTAAAACGGCCAATTATATCACAAAACAACAAAAAACGAGCTCCGCCCCTCCCGGACACCCGGCGCCCGCGTGCCCCGCCCCTCGCCAGCGCCCGCGCGCCCCCTTTCTCCCCGATGCCCGCGCCTCTCTTCTTCCCCGCGCCAGCGCACACTCATTTTACCGGTGCCTACGCGCCCTGGTCTACCGGTGCCTGCGCCCGCCTTTTTCCCCAGTTCCAGAATTCGTCTTCTTTTTTTTTTGCTAAATTTGCTACTTTTACCGCTACGTTATGATAAAAAACTGTAAATTATGACAGAAAAGAACCTGGTTTTGCAGATCGAAATAGTAAAAATGATGACTCGTGCACCGACTTTCCTCCCGCTCCCGCTCCAATTACCGATTCTAGAGAGAAGTCAGAGAGAATTGTAGAGAGATAGAGAATTTGAAATTTTGAAATGTTGTAAAGATATAGTAGAGGGTAAAGGTGTATATATAGAAGGATTTAACGGTAAGGGCAAAATCATAAAGTTTTTTAAATTTCCGACTGTGTGAAGTGAAAACACGACTGAGCGTACAAGTTTAATATATATATATATATATATATATATATTTATATATATCCTAATCGTGTTGTACATTTTTTCTAAAAAAAAAGCAAAAATAAAAATTGGAAAATAACATGGACTATATTTTCATAAGGAAAGGTGTAGCCCAAAAAAAACCTGGCCCAATAGTGTTGAATACAATTTGAAAGGCCTAGTAGTCATGTAAAGCCCCAACTCCTATGGGATCTTGATTCTTGAATTCAAAAAGAAAACTCACAAACAAGGATATATGGTTGGAGAATTCAAGTTTCAGTTCACTTTTGAGTGCGGTTTATATAACATATTTGTAGTTAATTCTCTTGTTTAGTTGTTTTATGGATGACAAGATATTAAATAGAAGACCAGATATATGTATTTTATTTGAAACCCAAACAAAAACTAACCTAATATCTATAATAACCATCAAATCTAACAAATAATATTTTATATACTAATATAAAAATTGCTAATTTTTATGACCAAAATAAATTCTCTTCATAGGCGAGAGTATATTTTGTTCTCTTCTTTTTCTGCTGCTTTGCTCCTAGTTTTCATAAGTTTCCATATTGTTTTGTCACACTCATTTATGAATGATAATCATGAGTTGCATGTGGGAAACTTTTCCCACACTGATCATCAGTGTCTGCTAATCCCACGCTCGGTTTTCACTTCTCTTCCTAATTATCCTCGGCCTATTTTTGCCGTCCGTCCTAATCCTAGCCGGAAGTAGGTTATTTCTGCCAGTTTACTTGCTCTCTATTTGATCCTCAACTGCTACAAGGTGTCACAAGTAGTAGAGTCTCCTCCACCTCTTACCTCACTGATGATGAGCTCGCCACTTTGTGGGACAATAGAAGACCTCTCCTCTCAATGTGAGGAGCTATCACTCACTAAAGATGAAGCCATGGTGATTGAGGGTATGATGGAACATGACCAAACTACATCCTTTGACCGTTGCTTGCTTGCCAAGCTTCTGACCAGTCGTGGTGCTTATGTTAGGGTGATAGAGAAAACTCTTGTAAAAGTTAGGCAACTTAATGGCTAGCTTAAGATTACACAAACAAGAAGACATGATATTTCTTCTAGAATTTGAAAGCATCTATGATGCATCCTATCCTAAACCATGGACCATGGTCTTTTGATGGAGCTCTCCTCATTCTTCAACGAGTTGACAAGGCAACAACCACCTCAGATCATGAATTCTCTTACTTTCTCATATGTATTCGGGTCCATGATTCCCCATAACTTTCATAATAGAGATTCGGCCTGTAGTCTTACCAGTAGATTTGGAACTTTTATGGAATTTGGTGATGAACCGAGCCATCAAAATGGTGATTTCTTAAGGTTTAAAGTTATGATCTTAATTAGAAAACTGATTTTTCGTAGCCTAAGAATCGTCCTTGAAGGGGTTGAATCCACCCTATGAATCACTTACGAAAGACTCCCACCGATCTGTTTCCAGTGTGGTTTCTTTAGCCACTCCACAAAGAACAGGGATCTATCCTTACGGACCCTAGCTTAGGGCCTCAAGGCTGCTCATAGGACATCAATCTTCTCAGAGAAGGATGCCGATTTATGGAAGAGTGCATGTGGGCTTGTTAGAAGTTCGCACTGGCATACATCAAAGGACTCATTACCGGACCATGAAGAATACTAGGATAATGACTGAGAAGATGACACACCACAGTCGGACACTTTGACTAGCACCTTTTCTCCCCCTCCAACATGCTATTTGCCTACAACCCCCCAAAGCTAAGACCCAATAGATCCGAATGAGGTGAATGACCGGAAGGAACGTAACTTTCAACGAGTCTCGAATCTCCCAGTTAACAATCTCTCAAACAACAAGAAAGGGAAATTAGGCTCGGACAACAATGATCACATCTTAGTCGTAAACTAGGTTTTGATGAAAAGGCACCAAACCTAGCCTTACCCCAATCTTGATGAGGTAGCCCTTGGCATGGCCGGTGGCTGCCAGGGATGAAGATGGCTTTGTTTCCGAGCTTTCAGAGGTGGCAGGTACTGTAACACCCTTAATCCTAATCACGTAATAATTGGAATCATGTAACTTAATTAAAGATGGCTCGTAGGGAAAAAAATCTAACTTCTAATCCAGGTGTCACTTGCCATTACTCACCCATGTGAGTAAAGAAGCGAGTACTTATCACGATACTAGAATTGATAACCGCTATGATGAACCGAGATATTCTACTACTAACCTACACATACTAAATCCATAAATCAAAAACGTAGAACAGTGGACATCTAAAACATTCCCAATACTTACATTGGAGTATATAATACATATTAAAATTTGACAAGTGCGGAAACTAAAAGACGATGAGGACTACCCAACAATCCCGCACCCTGGCTTCGTAGCTGAATCGAGCCTGTAATGTGAGGTCATAAAGGCTCAGCCAACTACTGGTATGCTAAATGTGATCCTAGACCCTTTAGACCACTTAGGTCATTTTAGCCATCTTAACATGAGGTTAATTACATGTTGATTCATTTTATAGTTTATAGTGAAAGCAGTTTATAATAAGTAGACACATACAGTTCATAGATATAACAACACGTATCACATCACACACCATACATTATCCAACGTACGACAATAAGTAAATGTAGTAAAATGTGTAATTGCTTTCATCGAAGGTATTCGTATTCAGCCTTCAAGGCCCGTTACACATATCAAAGTTTATCTTACATCAGTTAGACATCATGTTAAGACAACCCGTGGTTAGTTCTCACTGGACAGTCGTCCCATGTACACACAAAGGTGCTCATTGCCAAGGATCGGTAGATCCCGGGACTTCCACTTGCCTAGTAAAGGCGTCCATGAAAGGCCGAAGCCAGGTACTAAAGTTGTCAATTTTGAGTTTTGGGACGGCTGACTTCAACCCGAACCCAACCTGCTCATGTTTCACCTCAACCCGAAACCGACCCGAACCTGAAACGGGTTATGTTATGTCAACTCAAAACCGACCTGATGGCCCGAAATCAACCCGAAATGGACCTGACACCCAAAATCAACCCAAAATTGACCCAAAATCAACCCAAAATTGACTCAAAATCAACCAAATTATTAAAAATATTGTACGATCAATACAAATTCTACAAACACTCTCCAAAACAATATAACATAACATATAATACCATTAAACGTAAATGGTAACGTGATTGATATATTTAGGGTTATGCCACATAACTATAAGAATATATATTTTCTTTTCTTTTTCAAAATTTTTTTTGGGTTGCGGGTTGAAATCGGGTTGATAGCTCAAACCCAAAACCGACCCGGGGTTTTAGCAACCCAACTCGAACCCGACCCAAAAAATGTTTTCTGGTTGAAAATTGCAACCCAAACCCGCGTTTTAGCATGTCAGTTTTGGGTCAGATTTCAGGTTCGTGTCAAGACTAACAACCTTACTAGTTACCAACGTGAGTACATAATGACCAACGATCTATTTGGGCCCGTTGGAATTTAACAAGAGTAAGCTCGATCCGGGTGTTATACTCTAGTGATCACTATGCGCAACCAATAGCCAAAGATTAAAATGGATTTCCATCTTATACACCAACTCTCCATCATGTGATCAAATCTTTAATCAATTACCTAAAGTATAATCTTAGGCTATGAAGAATTCATTTTCAATATAGCTGCCTCCGAGGTCTTACGCAAATGCCTAGAAGTAGTCTAGGTTATATTCATGTTTGAGATCCAAGCTCTAGAGACCGGTAAAACTGAGTATAGTTCCTAAGTATTTTACTTAGGTTAATTATGATCGTAGTGTTTGGCGTACTTTAGTGAGTAATGACTTTTTCCATTATTTTCTCATATATATAGATGTATAGGTCGAACTATAGTTGATATCACATAAGCACGAAGGACATTCGTGCACATTTTAATACCGCGAGAAAATGAGCAAGTAAAACATATTATTTCATGCACACATATAAGCACACATATCACTCTTAGGCAATTAAAACATATAATGTCTGAACCCAAGGAAACCTCAGGATGTTCAGACCACACACTCACATACCGTTCACCGTTGAAAAATGCTAGTTTGAAGTTTCACGCTCGCCCACTAATCCTCAAAGCTCGTCCTCTAACGCATGTCCTCTAATGCACCCAACTCTAGAATACAAGGCTACATATTAGCTCTCTATAATATGGACTAATTTGGTATCCCGACTAGTCACTAATCCCCTGGTAATTACCCCGTGATTGACTAGTCATCATTAATAGGGTTTTGGGGTTAATTCAGGATTAGTTATGTAAATGCTATAATTCATGTATAAATGACATTGTTGTATGTTTTACAACTTATGATTGAATCCTAATAACCTACCTCATTCAATCATAGGTTTAATCAATTATAAATATATACAAGTTTGTGTGTATATATATGTATATTTATATATGAACATATAGTTTTGTTACTAATATGCTTGCTGCACATTTGAAATTACAATGTTTAATTCATTTATAATTCTTATCTTACTTATGAGTTTGTCAAGTTTGACCATCCTTGGTCAATGGAGTTGACTAGGTCAATGTAGTTGACTTGGCTAAGGTATTCAAGTCAATATTTCTATATAATTCTCAATTTAATTCCTTTGAATTATGTAATTCATTCATTGGATTAACTCTCCATACATTTACTTAGTTTAATGTGTTATCATATGATTTTCTCATATATTAAGCTCTCCTCTTAATATATTAAATCATAAACTATTTTATATACTTATAACATTCCATATACATTCATTCCCTTATAATTTTCTAAGTTTTGTATGATTAATAAAATTCCTTTTGTCTTAGCCATCTAGCTATATATACATATTGAAATACCCCAAACCTAGCTATGGTGTTTAGACGTTAAACTAAGATATAATAAGGCTAAAATATGCCTTAGAAACATTAGGAAACAATTTAAACCAAAGAAAATAGAAGGAAACACCTTAAGAGCAATTTTAGCAAAAACATGCTCTAAGCTTGGAGTAACTTTGGTTAACACCCAAATATCATTATTAGACCTTATTAACATGATAATGGACATGTTAAACTAATTACCAAAGAAAAACAAGCTCAAAAACAAGTTAAAACACAAATTATGCTTTAGGATTTTTAAAGCACAGTTTTGAAAAATTGTCCTAGAAAGAGGTTTTGAGTGGCTAAATGCCCATGATTACACCTTAATCAACTTTTGTACTACTTAGTATCACATTAGGAAGCCTAAATCAATGGGAAACCAAAAATTTTACCAATTTGTGCACTAATTATGAATAGTGCCCAAATAGTACCTAGTTTAAGCTTTAGTCAACTTAGCTTAATTAATTGGTCAACAAAGACCATAAATATCTTCATAAAGACAAGGGGGCGGTTTTTGAAGTGGTGATTAACCATATGAGCCAGCAAAGTTGGAAAAGAAGAGGGAAATAAGAGAATAGTACTATTTGCTTTTAAGGAAAAATCTTTACTTTAGCTTACCTCTCTCCTCTCTCTTCATTCTCTTCTTCTTCCACCGGTTTTCTTCTTCTTCTTCCTCCCTAAGAAACCTAAGTGCAGCCCCATTCTTCCTCTATCTTCACTTGCTCACCAAATGCCCATTTTAGCTCCAAATCAAAAACTAAGCATAGATTTCTCTTAGTTGGAGCAAGCCCTTTAGTTCTATCTTTTCAAATCTGGAAAAGCTCAATTTTGGTGCCATGGGAAAACTCCATTGAAGGATGAAAATTCAGTTTGAAGAGCTCCTTTGGTTCTCCATTCATTCAAGGTAAGGAAAGTGAAAGAAAAATTATCTTTCCTTCATTTTTCCTTAATATCGAAAATCATCTTCTCATGGGGTTTAATTTTATGCCTTGAACTAGCTTGTTTTTAATCTCCAAGGACTAGTGGAGGTCCTCTTTGATTCATTGCCCAAGTCTATCTTGAGACTTCAAAGGTTATCATCCATTTTAAATACCTTAAGGCACTTTTTTTAACCTAGGAATGATTCCTTAAGCTTGGGTGCATTCCTTAGCACTCATTAGATTATTTGAATATTGATTAGAACATTGGAAAGGGAATTAAAGTTGCTTGCCGAAAACCAACCAAGGAAACCCAAGAAAAAAAGTGAGAAGCTTGAGAAAAACAAGGTAATTTACTTACCTTAAGGTGGTTTATTGTTGTAAGGGATGGGTTTAGATAGGTTCTAAGTGTAGCTTAGAGTTTAAATTAAGTAAGGTCTATAAAACCTAGGAGAAAGAACATGATCATATATAAGAACTTGTGACTAAGGAGCAAATGAGAAATGAGATAGCTAAACAATCTTAAGGTGAATTACAAGAACACTTATATTGTAATGGGGGCATTGATGTGTGTATTTGCAGGTTGAAGGCTATTATTGTGGGAAATTCAGTGGTTAAATTTAAGTCATTTAAGGGCCTAAGATCCAAGAAATTTAAGTTTATGCACTATATTATGATGTAGTGTAGTTTGGGTGTAGTATTGTGTGTAAGAATTTTTATTGAGGATTTGAGTGTTCTTGGTTGTTTAAGGGTGAAAAACTAAATGTTTGGGGTGAAGAAATATACTAGCAAAGCCATGTAAAAATTTGGTTGTGAAACTTGATGTTTAAGGTGTTCTAAGGAGACTTTATGACTAAGGATGTACTAGTAAGTATAAGGTTAAAGGGTAAAAGTGAAAGAGGATAAACTAAGGAGTTCTTGAGCATTAGAATGACTTAGGAATGTCTAGGAGGAACTAGAGATTACAATGGTGAATTTAAGGCACCAAAACCATGATAAGAGAAGTTATGAAACTTGTGAAAAGTTTGAAGAAAATAAGGTATAATGTCTTGTGAAGATTTAAGCATAAACTAGAGTATATGACTTTGAAAAGTTTGAGTAAATGGAATGGGGATGAATAATGATGTTATGGAGTGATCAAAATGGTGTGGAGAGAACATTTTGGTTAGTGGAAATCTTAGGCAAATTTACAAGTTAGAAGTGTAAGGAATTAAGTTCTAAGTGTTAAGGATTTAGTGAGAATTGGAATAAAAGATGATAGAGTTTGTTTGTGAGTGAATTAAGGAGTTTGGTGGATGTTTTAAGAGTGGGTTAAAGTGTCAAAATGATGTTAGAACATACTAAGACATTTTTGGGAAGGTTTGGAGTGAAATAAGCATTTAGAAACAAGGGTCTGGAGCCGACCTCCCTTAGGACCGACCTTGGCAAGGTCGGTCGGGCTTAAATTACCCATCCAAGAAGCTTTCTGACTTCGACCTCCCTTAGGACTGACCTTGGCAAGGTCGGTCGAGCTAGAAATCTCAAGCGGGAATGTCTTCTGACTTGGACCGACCTTAGGACTGACCTTGGCAAGGTCGGTCGGGGTAAAATTTTCAAACAGGAAAGTGTTCTGGTTCCGACCGACCTTGGGACCTCCCTTGCAAGGTCGGTTGGCCCTTATAAAAAATAAATTTTAGAGATGATGAGTGGAATTAGTAGTCCACCATTAAGAGGGTAATTATGATTAGAAAGATGAGCATATAAAGACTTAAGAGATTAAGTTAAGTGAATGAATTAAGTGCTTAAGGTTAAGTTTATAAGAACCTTGTGGTTCATGGTTGGGGAAATTAGAGGCTAAGTAAGTTAGGTTTATTGAAAAGTAATTAACAACCTAAAACTGAATGAATGTTTTAGGACTTGTGAATTGGGATTGGAGAGAGATTAAACAAATGACCGCCGACGGTGAACGGTATGGTTTTCTTGTAGCCTGCTTGGTAACGAGGTGTCCCTCGGCTTGTGTGCTAATTTTTTATATGTTTCAACTAAACAAGATAAGGCATGCAACTGGATATTATATTTGTGGTGTGTTTACATTAAAATAACACAATTGGTCTTTGAGTTTGTTTACTGACTATGTTTAGTAATGGAAGGTATGAGAACATAGTACTTGCTAATATTGGTTGGTTAATACCCGGAAAAGGTTTAACTAACGCTTTCGTCTTTGAGACTTTAACTAACTTGAACTTGGGGGGAGTGAGGAATCCGGAATGGTTTGGTCATGCATGTGTTAAGTCCGAGGTCGGTATCTGCATCAGATCCGACTTTCATTTGGGCTTGTCTTCGGACTCGTCGCCTAGGGTCGACATATAGACCCGGCCACCTCGAATTACAGTTCGAGTCGGAAGGCCAGTTTAAGAAGGTGTGGTGGGATCTACCTAAATCCCAACTAATTTGAGAATTATTGTTTATTCAACCAACGCAGTTCTCGGCCGTTGGCTCGGGTTACCTTTGACCTGACAAAAACAAACAATGGACTAAGTATAACCGAATCTGATTAAAGAACGGTTGACTTGTTTGAGATGAGGTATGAGATGAGAATTGAATGTTTCTCGTGTTAAGGAGTTAAAACGCTAACTCACTTACTTAATGAACACTTATTAGGTCGTTCAATTGTTTGAGAGAATAATCAGTTGAGGAGCAAACACTGTATATGAACAGCGTGAACTGTAGAGTAAACAACGCTCAAGGAGCGTGGAGACTTAAAGAATAGTATATTCTGTAACCAGCCAAGTAAATGGCAAGCCATAGTATGAATGGCGGAAGTACATGAGCGGAAGCCGATGATAGCGGATGCCATGTGAATCAACATTGTATAATGAGAAAGGACAAGGTGCACAGCAAGCGACCATTGTATGAGTATAGTTAGACAATGATATGAAGAACAAACGGAATTGAGAATTAGACTTGAGGGGAGATGAAAGCAAAAGTAAGTAGATAGACGGGGCAGTAAAGCCAGCAGTCTGTACCATGTGATGAGAATATCAGAGAGAAGGCATTGTGCATTCCTATTGCAAATGTATAAGGAACTGAAGGAGTATCCTTAGAGGATCAGTTAATAACATAAGTAATAAGCTTTGGGACAAGAGGACCCGATTGCGGAACAACCAACCCATACTAGATACGGAAGACTTGTAAACACACCAGGGAATACAGCGCAAGGCAGTTAAGCAAAAGTATAGAAACAAAACCGTGCGGCCATGGGCCAAAGATGCACAAGGAGCATTGGATATACCAACAACCACGACAAATAATTCCACCTAAATAAAAGGAGAACGAAGCTTATGAATGCTATAAGAACCAATGCACGTGAAAATGCAAGGCCATACAAATGTGAATACTTATACAGAACCAAATAAGAGGGCATGCTTCAGAAGGAATGATCACGAGCCAGTAACAACAGAGGAAGCACTACATACTAGGTAGTAGCTTGACCTTAACCGACAGTAAGTTGGAGGAACTAAATGAATAATCACAGAAGTACTCAACAGTATGGACAATAAGTTCTAAGGAACTGGATAGAAAACTTATAACTCATCAAGTTTGCGTACGGTAAGAGATACCACACGCTGATGGAGAAACCTCATTACCAAGAAGAAAAGGGATAAAAAGGAGGATACACAATACATTTTGAACGATAAAAAAAGGGCGAATTAAGCCCTAGAGATATTAGGGTCGCGCAACAGAAGCTTGTGGGTCGTAGCTTAAAGGGTTGATATACCTAGTAAATACGAGCTGAGGGCTAATTATCAACGCCTTGAAGCCTGAGAGGCTAGAACCGAACCCGGTTATGAGTCAGATAAACTCCGATGGAAATTCCTGGTGTAGGGACTAACCGTCAATATGGTTATGACCCTTTGACCAGAGCACATTACGTAATAGACCGCATGGAAGCTAAAGTACTTCATGGCTGCTAGATACCTTAGACCAATGTTCGATGATGACATTTGGTAGATTACACGGGCGTAATCCCTTTTAAGGGGGGTAGAGCGAAAAGCCTCTTAGCGTATGTTTTACATATTAAGTACATAAACTACGATGTGCATAGCACAAACGAATTTGTTTTGATGATTGGTACTTATTTTACATAAACATATGTATTCATTCATTGTGTAATTATGGTTATTGCGCACAAGAGATGCGAATTCCATGTATATGAATATACTTATCTTGTTAACTCGGGTGTGAGTATAAAAGTGTAAAGGAGTAGAGAAACTCCGGGGAGAATTAGAATCATGATGATATATGTTTATTTGAGATTAGACATGGCATTATGGTGTATGAGTCGGTATAAAACCGATGTCTATGAGATATGATGAGATACTAGCCATTATGAAACCGATGTAGAACCTAGTTGGAATAGAATTTCCTAGGTGATTTGTTCTGAGGTGAATTGAGAATGATTGATGGACTGAGTTCCATCCTTTGGAGATGTATTGCTTTGTCTTCACGACTAGAATGATTAAAAGATAGAAAATGGTAAATGATTGAACCATTTGATTGTTTGAAACTGAAGTGGGAAGTCGAACTTGATTTACTAGTGATCATGGGAGACGGAACAGAAATTGGGGCGGGAGGATAGTTCAACACTGATGCTGATCACATCGGGGTTAAATGATTCTTGAAGCTCCATGTAAGTGGCCACAAGTAATCCAGTTGGAATAGGTGAAATCGGCATGAATTGGGTTTCAACTGGTATTGTACTATTAGGTACATTTGTGTTGTACTAGCATGTACACACATGGTATTGTACTGTTATGTACGTGAGGTTGTACTGGTATGTAGACCCGTTTGTGTAGCACTGTTATGAATGTTTGTGTTGTACTGGTATGTACACACGGTTGAATCGTACTGTGATGTATGGTTGCATTGCACTGGTATGTGCACGGTTGATTGTTGTTGGTGGATTACTTTTGTGTTGTATTGGTATGTACACACGGGTTGAACTGACTTTGAGCCGTAGGGTTATATAGAGATAATGACCCTGGCATATGGTATGTCTAAATGACTAACAATATTAGATTCACCAACTTTATGGGCAAAGTTCTTTAAGGGGGTAAATTGAAATACCCTGGACTTAAATATGGTGATTAAATTATTCTAATATGATTTTAGGGGCCTAATAGTTCCTAAAGAATATTGGTGAACAAAGTAAGAAAAAAAAAAGAAAAACACTTAAAAAGTATAAAACATAAAAATTAGTGTTACGTAACTATTGGAGGTATGTGACCTTGACTAGGTTCCCAGATGGATTCCTAAGGTTTAATTATGCCTAATTAACATGTGGGAACAATTCACGAAGAAAACGGATCCATATAGTGGGTTAAAAACACAAACGAGGCCTTAAAGCACGTTTTTTCAAGAAAACCCAGAAACGAGACTGTAAGTGGTCAAATGGACTCATATAAATTATAGTTGACCATATGACTATAATTAAATATTAACGGAAGCCTAAGAACCATTAAAATTAAAGAAACGAGGAAAATCCGGAAAACGGGCCTAGTTAGTGAATAGTGTCCAAACCGGAAATTTAACGAGTGCTTCTTGCGAAAAGACGAAAACACCCTCAACATAAATACATAGGGGGCTGATTTTTATTAGTGGTGATTCATCACCTCTCTTACCTAATTAGCTCTTTTAATTAAAAGAGACAAAAAGAAGAAAAGTAGAAAAAGTACAAAAAACACTTTTTCCCCCCTCTCTCTCTCTCTCTCTCTCTCTCTCTCTCTCTCTCTCTCTCTCTCTCTACTTCCCTCCTCTCTTTCCTTCCTTTCTTCTTCCCCACCGTATCCTCCCATCCTCTTTTCTGCCTGGACAATTTTGAATCCCTCTTCAATGGCTTCCCATCTTTCTCCTCATGCCCAAGCCAACTCCATGCTCCAAATAAAAAACAAATGACATATTTGTGTTCCTCTCATCAATAGCTCTCTTTCCCTCTTTTCCAAATATCAAAAGGATGAAGTTGACCTCCATGGGTATAGCCCATTTGAAGAGAAAAATCAGATTTTATGGAGCTAAGGAGTCTCCTCTTTCATTCAAGGTAAAAAGAACCACAAAAACCTATATCTCCTTCATTCTCTTTGTGACTGAAAATTTGGTCCTTATGGTGTCTTGTTCTCTTCTTTGTATGAGCATTGTTCCAAGCTCCAAAAGCTTATTGGGAGCCTTCCTTGATTCAAGACAAAAACCAAATTCTAGAGCTCCAAAGGTAAAGCCCTAAACTTTGTGCTTTAAGGGTTTAAGAGTTTAATTAGTGCTCATTGTATTGCCTTGGATGTTGGTCTAATGTGTTGGAAATGGTATTACCCATGACCAAAAATGAAGAGAAATTGAGAGGAGAAAGAAGAAAATAATTAAAAAGGAAATACTTGGGAGCTTAAGGTAAGAAATCTACCTTAATGTTGAACCTTAATGCTTTTAAGATTGTGGGATAGGAAATTAAAAGGATGAACCCCAATTTAGTTAAAAATGTGGGTTGTAGTTAGAAGAGGAATTTGTGGATTGGTGTGTGATTTAAGGGCCTTGGAACCAAGAACTTTATGATTGTTGTGTTATATTGTGTTTAATGAATTTTGGAATGAATTGTGTGCTGGTGGAATCCTTTATGGATTTGGTTAGTTGAGCTTGAATTGGGTCAGCTTGTGTGGAATCATGAAAGTCTTGGATTAGGTGATGAAGACAATAGGAAATAATGCATTTGGGCATGATAGAATAGTAAGGAAACTATGGTGAAACTTATGTAGGAATTGAGTATTTGTAGGTGATATTGCAAGTTAGATAACCTAAAGTTAACTAGGAGTGGAAAGGGATTAGTTTGAGTTAATTAAACACCTTGAGGTGTTGGTTGAAGAAGGATAAGGAATTGTACAAAAACTATAGTAAAAATCTTGTAGGAAAGTCTTGGATTTGCTAGAGGTGAACTAAGGTGTATGACCTTGAAAATAAAGAGTGAACTTGAGAGCTAGAGATGAAAATGTCCAAGATGTATTTGGTATGGTCAATGGTTGGGAGAAGGGAGAAAAAAAAATTGTCATGGGGATGTTTTGGAGTGCACTAGAAGGTATAAGTGCAGAAAATGAAAATTTAAATGGTGGAATTGGTCAAGGAATAGATGATAGGTTGGATTAAGGATTTAGGAGGTTTTAAGGAGTGTTTAAGGTGTTACAACATGTCTAGATCATGTGGAAAGATTAGGAAAAGATTGGGTGAAATTTCGAGTTGGAATAGAAATCAAAACTGTCAAAATTGACAGATTTCTGCTATGGTCTGGGACTTAGGATAGGGACAAAGTCCCAGACCACACCAATATAAGGGCCGGGAGTTGCAATACAGTGTTGGTCTGGAACTTAGGGTAAGGAAGGAGTCCCGGACCACTTGAAAAA
Organism: Limonium bicolor; assembly: GCA_023374045.1. Lineage (NCBI taxonomy): Eukaryota > Viridiplantae > Streptophyta > Magnoliopsida > Caryophyllales > Plumbaginaceae > Limonium > Limonium bicolor. Next base: position 322,155,549 of record CM041778.1, on the reverse strand, counting down.
TCAGCCCGTGAGTTTAGACAACAGCTGGTCCGGGACTTGGGGTAGGTACAAAGTCCCACTCCCTTAAATTTCACTTGAGAGTCATGCATTGTATTGGTCCGGGACTTAGGGGTCGGACCAAGTCCCGAACCACCCCCAAAAGTGTTACAAAAGTGTTTTTATGGCAATAAATGGTGGAGAATTGAATGGTAATGCTATTATAAGATAATTAAGACTTGTTTAAAGACATGTAAAGGTCATTAGGAGTATAAATAAGTGTTACATTTATTGGGTAAGTTGAGGACATAAGGTCACTTGAACAAAGTTAAGATTAATGGGACAACAGGGTTAACTACGGGTGCAATAGTCATTTAAAATTCCGAATTGCCTTTAACGTTAATAGAAACGTTGTAATGTAACCAGTTGTTCAGGAATTACCGGAGGAGTGTGAGACTAACACTAGAGTAATTCCACGGTGAAAGGTACAATTTTCTTACAACTTGTGTCCTGCCGAGTTGCGCTCGGCTTGTGTGTTGCTTGCTATGTGTGCTGACCTAATAAGATAAAAGCACGACAATGTTACCGCATTTGATATATATATATATATATCTTGATGCATGTTGTATGTACTAGTCATCCTTGCTTGAATGCGTGGTCTACCTTACTATTGTAGACCGTCCTAAAATTGAATAATGGTTAGTTAGTGACTCGTAGGAAGTGTCGAAATACGAAACAAATCAAACGTGGAAAACACATGAGAATTAACGATTAGAGACAACGATAACTCAACTTATGAATGTACTCGAAATGAGAAAAATGACACACGGGAGTAGTGAACTCCTTTATAACGATTAGTCGACCTCCCATATGAGGGTGTGACTTAATGTGAGAAAACAATCATAACTCCTATGAAATGGAAGTATAGGGGTGACCCTTGAATCGGTGAATATAATAAATTAGGAAAATGACCTAAATTTGAGAGATGGCATCAAGAGAGATGATACTATATATATATATATATATATACATACATATATGAGTATATATTGTTACTAACCCGAGAGTTGGGTTTGGGGGATTGTGAGTCACGCGTGCAAGGAGGAGGAAACAACAGAGTGTTTGTTTCAGATTCCATGGTCAAACTCCCTTGTTACAAGGCCGTGTGCCACATAGTGGTGCCCTACGGGGCCGTGTGCCACATAGTGGTGCCCGATTGGAGTGAGAATGGCAGAGCTTACCCGTCTAAAGAGGTAAACTAGGTATTATGGGTTAAGGAAGAGGAGACATGAGAGAATGTTTCTAATTCCGTGTTGAATTTGTAAAAGCCCGGTGGCGAGATCTATATGTGTCTCTGCCCGAAGGCCTAAGTGGCTTAACTTAAGAATTATTCAAGATAAGAATAATTGAGAAAACTTGATCAGGACCGAGAGGGTCTAAGGATCTAGGAGACAAGTTAAACTACCCGGTTAAAATGGATAAGTTAGTGAATAATGAGAATGAGACTTGCTTGAGATAGGGTTTCTCAAGGCTTTAAGTACAAGGTAAATAAGTCTAATGAACTTGGTGTGATATCCTTGTTGGTTGTAATCTATTGCCTAAATGCTTGTTGATTGCGAGCATGTTGTATGTTTATTGCACTTCATGTTTTGATTTAAACAAAATCAATCGCATGTTAAGATGAGAATTAGTTCGGTGTTACCCGGTAGTAGCGGGTTGCACGTCTACCATACCAACAAAGGTGCTGAGCCCCTTTGGGGCCAACCATTCTATTTCAGGTACAACGGAGCCGAATACCGTTCGAGAGTAGGACGGGGTCGCGGATAAGCATGAGTAGTTGATTAATTACACTTGTATTTGCAATTGTTAGTTGTGTAAGACCGAAACTATATTCGGCATTGAATTGTAAAGATTCAGAATATTTGGATTGTAAGTATTGTATTGATTGAGGATTGTATAAGACTCGGTTTAGGAATGAAAAGATGTTTGTATTTGTTTAAGTACTCAGGTATTCCAGTTGCTAAATAAGAATTTGTAGGTTAAAATTATATACAAAAATGAATAAAACAATGGATAAAATGCAAAGAATCCTACAACTCTAAATACGGGTAGCAAAAATTCCCGGTCGGAATATATGATGAGTAAATTATGACCGAAAGTATCGAACCCTAGGGACTTTAATAGAAAAATTAGTCGTAAGCCTAATAATTACCTAATTCTAACAAGGGGGAAAATTTAATCATTGATTTAAATTAAGGATCTATCTAATTAACTAATTAAATGGTTAATTACTACGAACTACTCCTTAGTTCGGGACAATAATCCATATAAAACAAGTATGATCACCAATTCAAACTCACAAGTCTCGAATTAACCAGTTTTTGAATGCGCCGGATGCAATGCCGGATAGAGGCTGCATGGCATATTCAAGGAATTGAATGCGCCAGACACAAACCACCCGGCAATGGATCCAATAAAGACAAAAGTTCAACATTATTAATCAGTTTCGAATCCAAAACTTATACTCACTTCCTATTATCGAAATCAACAAATTTTATGTCAATACATAAACCATAAAGTGGAGAATTTAGTGGTTAATTCAAAATCCTAATTATCACCTCCTAAATGTAGAAGACAAATGCAAGGATTCCTTAGATTTCCTCAACCAATTTTGCCTTTATTTGGTTGATAAAGGAAGAACTTTGAAGGTAAAGAGATTTGTAGAACACTAAATCTAATTTGCACAACAACTAAAAATCTAAGTGAAACTTTAAAATATATGTAACACCCCTACCATTAATACAACCATTACCGTCCAATCTCCTCGTGCTTCCGAGTCACGCAGCAGATACTTACTTACATACAATGGGTGATACAATGTCGTTAGTCACCCACGTGACTAACAAGGCTACTACTTCTACATACAGCATCGGTCTGATGGACTGGAATATCCGAGTGCTACACAAATACAAGCTTCCCTACAATTACCAATTAGGTATTACAACTTCCCATTCAATACAATACTCCATAAGTTCAGTACATGTTAATATACCGAGTTTACTAGGATCCTTATACAAATAGAATACCTCTTTCAATTCCTTACATACTCATTAAGAGTCTAACTACTACACATTCCTCACAGACTACTTACTTCCTAGGTACACGGGGTGCGCTACTTAGTACACCTCTACATTCTACTACTAACTTTCCAAATGTAGTCCGGTCTCGTGCCTTGGCCATATCCTCTTCAGGTACCTGCACACTAAAAACATTCCCCCGAGGGGGTCAGCTTTCGCTGAGCATGATAACCGCATACCCTGCGTACTAGTGAGGGTACGCCGACCACTTGGTCGAATACATGCGGTTGATTTCATTCAAACATACATGCATACATGCTCTTATACATACTAATACAATACATTACACAAGGAATACATACATACACGTCATTACACACTCTTCAATACATACATGGTAACCCATACAAGCCATCAGATACATTCTTACCTTTCCGGGATCCGCATCACACAATACATGCACAATGCATACGCAGTACATACACAATACACCATCCTTGTTAGCTCATGTTGGTCCACCCGGGTTAATCGGGTGGAGATTACTCTTTTACTCGTTCTACAGTACTTACACATACATACTCATACTCATACATACTTACTTACTTACTCTTACTCATGTTAAGTCGTCGGGACCTCTGGCCCGGGGACTACTCCGTCCCACCACCGGGATTTACTTGACTCACCAATCCGGGATGTTACCCATTTAAGGGATTTGGGCCGCGGACCAGTTTAAGAGTCAGGAATCGGATCCAACCTCTTGTGTCTCCTCATCCTCACGCGTGGCCGAAGCTATATCGGACTTCTACTCATTCCAGTTTACTCACTTAAGTTAGGAGTTAGGTAGTTAGGAATTAGCAGAAGTCATTCATACAAGCCACATACACAATTACAATGCTCAATACTCATTATACGAAATACAATACAATACTTAAGTACAATACAAGATTCGAATGCAATTCATCATCATTCACATGTTTCATGAATTATACAAACTAGTGTTCAAGACAATAAATATCAAGAACAACATCAGTCAAGCACAGATAAGTGCAATATAGTCCGATTCATGCATTTATCTTATTTAGGTGATCAAATAAGCACACAAATCGGGGTAACCAGATTAGGATACAGGGCATGAAGAAATCATACCGTTCACCGTTGGTTTACTTTATCGGGTGTCCCCTTGCTCCATAGTTCCTTATTTGTTCCTCGAGTCCTAGTCCCGAACCAATGACTACATGCCAAATGGTTCAATCAATTCTAAGCATTACAATACATTCATAGCTTCTACTCCCGTACTTACCCCGTTATCCCATTACTTTGGGTTTACTTAATGTTCTTATACTTTCAACTTCCTTAACTAATCCTCTTACTTGTTTCCCATTCACATACTTATTTCTTTATCATTAGTGTTACATTAATGGTGTATCACTAAAGTCCCATATATATGTACATATATATATATATATATATATATACATATGATTACTATGTTACTATTATTATTATTATTTATTTATTTTATATAAGTTGGGGCCGCCCGACCCACCGTCTGACCCAACCTATGGGTCGGACCATTCCAGTAAGTTTCGGTTCTGTTGTCCAGACTCCGTCCGACCCACTGTCCGACCCAGACTCTGGGTCGGACGAAGTCAGTAACTTCGTCAACAGGAAAATTCTGCCCATCCGACCCACGTCCGACTCACAGGCCCTGGGTCGGACCGTTCCAGAAAGGTTTATTGTCGTTGCTTAAGCCCCGTCCGACCCATTTTCCGATCCAGGCTCTAGGTCGGACGGTAGCAGATTGTGCTACAGGCCTTGTTTTTCCTTCCCAATTTCACCCATTGCTTCCCCAATCTTCCTACATACATTCTAACATGTTTTAGTAATATTTAAACAATCTAAATCACCTTAATTCATCCACCAAATCCATTACTAAATCCATCAAACAACTTACACAGTTCCCTCACTTCTCTTCCAACACTTGTAGCAGTTTTTGTTACACTAATGCTACAGATTTTAAAACTAAATCCTCACATCCAATACTTCTACTACCAATACCATTACTAGCATCCCAAATACATTTCCAAGCCATTACATTACCTATAACCAAGTCCAACTCTCCTCTTACCAACTCTTGCACACTAATTCTTCCTAGTTCTACAATGCCATTTAATACCCCTTTGCTACAGATTTTGGTTCCTACCTCCTCCATACATAATTTACTCTCCTAATGCCATTTTCAAGGCCTACAATGCATTGCCTCTCCTCTTCAAGTCCAACACTCAGTCCCTAGGTCATGTACATAAGTTCTCCTAGTTTCTCCAACACCATTCAACAACTCTTGCTACAGATTTTTTTCATTCTTTCATTCTCTTACCACAACTACTACTCATAGTTATTAAACATCTCTACTAACTCCAATACACCCTTGGTTTTCCCCTTCACCAAGTCATCCATACATGTACATATTCCTACTAAAATTTCGCCATAGTTCACCTACTTTTCTTACTTATCCACACACATACTTCCTCATCAAATTCATCCCTACACTAGCCAAACCACAAGGGTCCTACCAGCACCCATACAAAAACCTTAATACACCAATACTTCCTCAGTTACAATACCGATACATCCTTACTTCCTCAATCCACATTACTAATGCACATACACAATACACTTGGCTCCAAGGCCTACAATTCACATACTAGTTCACAAATACCCAAAATTCCACAATTGCATTACCAATACATTCTTTGGGTTCTTTAAATCGGTTTACCCATTCCCATTACTCTAATGCATTAAATTTAGCCTTCAAGAAAGAGCTCTTACCTTAAGCTCTTATTTCCTCTTTCCTTTTCCACCTCCTCTCCTCTCTTCCTTGTACAATTTGGTCCCATGGGGAATGGAGTTGCCAAACTCCATTTCCCATCACCCAAAGCACACATAAACAAGTGTAATTAAAATACTAACCCTTAAATTAATGCTAGTTCATTGAAGTGCTTAAAGCAAGTTTCTAGGGTTTAACTTTGGGGTGTGTTAGGAGGGGTTTTAGCCCTTGGTTCAAGAAGGAGAATCTACCACCATTGCAAGGTGAAGTTGATGCTCAAAAGAGAGAGAGAAAACAAGGCATTACAATGAGCAAAATTGGTTACACAAGGAGGTAGAGAAAACTTGAGTTTTTCATGAAGATTTTTACCTTGTTGGAAAGAGGAGACTCCAAGCTCCATAATGGTGTGCTTTTCTCTTCAATTGGGGAAAACCCATGTAGATGAAGTTGCTCATTTTCAGATTTCGAAAAGGGAAATGTAGAGGATGATGAACGGATTACAAATATGTAATTATTTTTGTGATTGGAGCTCAAATGGAGGTAGAGCATGGGAGAGAAGTGGGATTTGCCATTGTTGTTGTTGGGGGAGCTCCAAAATCGCAGCCCAAGGGAGGAGGAAGAGGGAGAGTACGATGGGGAGAAGGAGGGAGGTGAGAGAGTAGGGAAATGAGTGAGTGAGGAGAGAGAGAGGGTAAAGTAGTTTTTTACTTTATTGCTTTTTGCTTTTAGCTCTCTTATTTAATTAGCTAGTTACATGTATGTGTGAGGGAGTTATTTGACTGATAAAACCGGTCCCCTTACTGTTACACTAGCTGGAGCGTTTTTTCATCTTTTACAGAAACGCTCGTTATTTTACCCGGTTTAGGTACTATTCACTAACCGGGCCCGTTTTCCGGAATTTCCTCGTTTAATTATTTTTATTGGTTATTAAGTTTTTGTAAATGATTAATAATATTTACTTAATGACTTATACTTTTTACGGGTTCGTTTGACCACTTAAAATCACGTTTTCGGGTTTTCTCGAAAAAAACGTGCGTTAAAGCTCTATTAGCGTTTTAATACATTCTTTGGATCCGTTTTCTTCGGGAGTTGTTCCATATATTATTTAGGTCTTATTAAACCTTTAGAATCCATATAATACTCTAACCTAGGTCTCATACCTCCTATGGTTATTTAACGCTTATTTAGCATTTTTCTGCTTTTTAAGCGTTTATTTATTCTTTTGGATTTATTTTTCCTTACTAGTATTAATTAGGTACCATTAGGCCCTTAAATACGTATTAGATTAATTTTAATCCCTATATTTAAGTTCGGGGTATTTCAATCTACCCCCCTTAAGAACTTTGTCCTCAAAGTTGCTCAAGGTCATGGGATTACTATACTTACTCATCCATACTTATTTAATGCCAAAGCCATACATTTTTCCTCCTTACCAATCCCAAATCCGTTACTCAAGGTTCCTACATACTATACCATACCATACCATACCATACTAATGCACAATAATTACTCCAATCCGCATTACCACCGACCATCCGGTTCCTCATTACCAATTTATACATACATACAATGCAAAGCTATTCCCAAGGCAATGCAATACACATATAATCCCGCAGGCACTTAGGTCATCTAGACACAGGACTCCTCTATGTCCCGCTGCCCTTGGAATAATACAACCTACTACACTACTATCTTCTCCGGTATAAGCTTCTAGCCAAATCCTTACTCTCAGTCTAAGGAAAATCCTTCCCAACAGCTAATTAGAAATCTTTCTAAAGCATCCAACTCCAAGTTCCAAGTTATATTCATTACTTCTATCCTATGCGTGATTCTTGTGACCACTTGAGGGGAGCTTCAAGAATCGTTCGACCCTGATGTGATCAGCACCAGTGTTGAACTATCTTTCCACCCCAATTTGTGTTTGGTTTCCCTTGATCTGATCAGGATCAAGTTCGACTTCCCACATCAGTTTTAAACAAACAAATAATTTAATTGTTTTCATTTTCTATCTCTTTACCATTTCTAGTTGTGATACGAATCCATACATCTCCAAAGGATGGAATCAGTCCATCAATCATCCTCACTCTACTTCCCAAATGCTTTACTCCGTGGTTCGATACCTAAATGCACATTTCATCAACCTTCACTACTTCCATTCATTACTCTCCATCGTTTTAATTATTCTAACTAGGGATTACCATACTTATAAAATTTACTCATCCACAATTTACTTCCCACAACTTACATACGAATACACTACTCATGGGCTACATTCCTCTACTACTCTCCATCGTTTCGTACTACTTCTTCAAAGGCTACAATTCTTGTGGAGCTCCGTCCACTACTCATTACTTTTCTCTTACTAATACTCTTACATTGGTGTTACAAGATGGGTATATTCATCCTATGGTATTTGCATGTCTAATGCCTAGTTACCATAATTACAATATGAATGAGTACTTATGTTTATTTAACATAGTATCAATCATCAATTTGGTTCTCATTTGTGCTATGCACATTACGGTTTATGTGTTTTATTCACAAAACTTACATTAAGCGGTTTTTGCTCTACCCCCCTTAAAAGGGATTACGCCCATGTAATCTACCATATGTTATTATTATTTAGCATTGGTTTAATCAACTTGGGAATCTGAAGCGTTTAGCTTCACTACGGTATACTATACAATATGCTCTGGTCAAAGGGGTCTTAACCATACCAATGGTTTAGTCTTCGCACCAAGGATTTCTATATGAGTTTATTTAACTCATCATTAATTCGGTTCTAGCCTATTAGGCTTCAAGGCATTAATAGCCATTTTGCTATACTTACTAGGTATATTATCTCCTAGCCAGGGCCCACTAGCTTCTGCTGCGCGACCCTGATAACTCGGGTTATTCACCCTTCTTGTTATCCTTAATGTGCTATACATCACCTTCTTATCCGTCTATTATGGGAATAAGGTTTACTAAACAAATGCGGTATTCTTTTACCGTGTTTGAACTCAATGAGTTTAAGATTAATAACCAGCTCTCTGGTAATCTACTGTACATGCTATTTGTGCTTCCACGATTATTCATTAAGTTCCTCCGACCTATTGTCGGGCGAGGTTAAGTCACTATTCAGTTGTAGTGCTTCCTCTGTTGCCAATAGCTTCTGAATTATACCAGTTCTTCTGGTTCAGTACAAGTGTCCTTTACTTGTATGACCCTGCATTTTCTATGCGTCGGTCCTTGTGACTTTGTTATGTCTCCTTTCACCTTTATTCCAACGGAATTCACATCTCGTGATTGTTAGTGTGTTTCACACTCTTCGTGTTTCTTTGGCCTCAGGCCACACGGTCTATTGCTAAGCTTTCTTAGCTGGCTTATGCCATGTTTGTTGGTGAGAAGAAGGGTTTACTACGATTTACATTTTCCATATCCCTAGCCATCCCATTAGATCATTAGCTGCACAAGTGCCATACCAAAATACTCAGTCATACAGAATGCAGAGGCGTAAATGCTTGACAGTAGGTCACTTATGTGATAGGAAGGAATATTTTGACTGTCTTCCATACTTATTCTTCATGTCATTATCTACTACTTCCTCATAGCGGTCGCTTGTTGCGCACCGTATTCTTACTCATTGTACAACATTGTTTTTTTACTATTTCTGTTACTGCGGTAGTTCCTCTTTACTTATTGCCATTATCATTGGCACCATTTCCTTATGGTGTACATACACTAGGAGGTTCCTAGTTCATATGTATGACGGTTGTCGTAGCGTACCGCAATGTTATTATCTTCCCCATGTGGAGATATTTTATTTCAGTTTACGTTTTATGTGTAGGTTAGCTTACCTCACATTCTATCATCATTTATGATATAATTTACCAAGTATCTTGGTTGACCAAGGATGAGGCAATTCATCGGGTTGTAAGCTCTCTCGAGCGTTAGTCATTTGTGGTGTTCAATGTGTATTCGCATTGATTGTTTTGACAATTATTGTCTTCTAGTGCTGAGCATTGATTATAGGCTAGCTGTGTAGTTCTACTTGTATGTACATCACCGGGACATCCCAAGAAACTTCGAGGGTTTTCTGGTCCCGTTCTCCAATTGGAGGGTATTCTATCACTAACAAGTGAAGGTTCTTGCTGAGGGGTTGTCTCCACTTATAGGTCTCATGACGAGGTTTATCATGTTGGTGTTTTACAACGGTTCACCACATGCTTGGGTGCATACGGAGTATGCTTGCTCCTTAAGTCGTGATGGTTTGGAAATCTCATTTCCTTATTCCATCGCCTCTTGGCAATATCTACAAGCGTAGGCTTTACTATTTTAATAGATGGAAGCCTTTCTAAGGGTTCACATCTTCACCACATTAGTGGTCTTTGGCTAACGAGGGGTACCTTCCCTTGGGTTTCTCGTAGTGTCCAAGTGTGGACTAGGCCAATGTTGGCATCATCATGATTCTTATGCCCCTGTGCTACCATTGCTACAGAAGGCATGAAGGAAAATTAAGGGTTTGTCTACTGTATACTAGGGTGATGCTCTAGTGACAGTGACATTGAGATAGCCATCAGTCCAAGCCACTCATAAAGTTGGGTTTGAATTGATGGTCCAGTTGTTGATTTCTTGCCGTATGAGGCAATACCTCTTGCAAGTCTTACTAACAACTGGTGCAGGTTTTGCAACCGTTTAAGTTCATATAACGTATTTGGTTTACGGGTTCTGAGCCGTATTGCTGCAAGCTATGCTCTTTGCAAGCTGCTTATACATGTTTCCACTCCATGTATACCGTCATAGGTTGGAGATATTATTGGGCTCCATGGTAAGTCGTGGCATCACGCTTCCGTTCATAGGAGACTCTTAGGCAATCTGGTGCTGATCAGTGCCTTTTGTAGACTAGGGTATTTCCTGTCAAGTGAAATCCCTTTCAGTGTCTTAACCGAGTGCTCGTTCCAGCTCCTGTATTCTTATCTTGACGCTTTGTTGACTGTTGTTAATCCAGTCACCCTCAAGGATTGCTCCTGGGTGTTGTTAAATTATGCGTTACATCCGGCTAACGTTTATGATATGTTGTCCACTGTACCGTCTTGTGGTATCGTACTTGAGTTGTCCCTTTTTGGGTTATAACGTCTCCCGTTCTTGGGTAGACTGTTTACACTTGCTCCTAGTGCTTAAGACTAGGTTTGATATCCCCTTCAATGATGGAGTATACTTGTGGTAATCTTGGGGTTGCTCTTGGGAACTCCGCCCCGTTTGTTGAGCATTGTTAGGTTCACGTTAGGCATTCGCCTTACTGTGTTTAGGCTCGGTATCCCATCCAGCTGTCAGGTAGTTGCTTGGATTATTTGAGACATATCCAATGTTTATACTAACTAGTATGTGCTCTTTGCACTTCCTAGTTCTTATTCTTCATCTTCGGATGGATTCTCTGAGTTCCTTTATACTTGAACGTCTGAGGTGTCCAGCTGTTCTGATTTGAACTCACTCATGGTCCGTAGAACGGAGTTGACTACTTCCCGTGTGTCGCACACTACATGTATACATACGTGGGGTACCTTGTTGATACGTTACCACTTACCTAACTATATGTCAGGCCCGCAAGCTCCTTCGGAGTGCGGTTGTCCCACATCCCGTAATTGGGTACACTCGTAGTGTTCGTCACACGCCTAGGTGAAGTATTCTATTGTCAACTCCTCTTGTATCATTCCATGATACTCACCGTAATGCTGTTGGTTTGGTTTAAAAATCCAAGGTTTAAAAGACAGGTCTGTGGTTTTGAAGAAAACTTGGTTTGAAAATAATGGTTCGTGTCAAAAGATGTTCTGCATGGCATAGCCATGTTGAGGTCTTGACCAAGTCTAGTTTCTCGCTGACTGGTATGTACTAAGTACAGTGGTCGGGCCGTTAAGCCTTCCCAAGGTTCCATACTTCTAGTTGTTAGGATGTGTGGTCCTGTAGTTGTTTCATTACGGTCACCGTACATTACTATGTACTTGTGACGTGTTAGTGCTCCTTCACATATTCATGTTCTTACTACTGCACTTGTCGTGGCAAGTGCGTGGTACTGGTGGTTTTTGGGTAATCCTATACCGATCACGGCATGGTTTCCACTCGTGTTTGTTAGTCTTGTCGACTTCTCCATTGATCCAGTGATCATTTACTTAGGTTAATTAATCTTCTGAGTAACTCCTTAGTAAGTTGACATGGCTGTCGTTGATCAGGGTACTTCTCCAATCCTTGGAGATCTCTAATTATTTGTTATATGTTTTTCCCTTGTTACTTGTTCCCACATGTTCGTTGTGGGTACTGAGCCTGACTTGGTTTGGGCACTACGGTTGTAGTTGCATCAGGTTATATCTTATGAACGTTCTTGTAGCTGTCTGAGCTATGTTGGCCGAGTTTGTAACCTTTTTGGCATTGTAGTTTTTGGAGTCAATCACTCCCGACTATGTCTTTAGCCCGCTAGCATGCCGTTGGTGGTGCTGCTTGGCTATTACTGTTGTCCCGCAGACTTGTGTCTCGGGTTCCATTACTGCTCCTTTTCCATTCCATTGCACGGTTAGTGCTTCTTTTCCTGCTGCGGGTTGTTTAGCTAGGTTCTGCGACTGCTAAGCATGTCGCCCCATGCTGTTGTAAGTTGTAGCCTCCTTGTGGTTGGAGTGCTTATTCTTCCACCGCTTTATGTGCGGGTATTGTTGTTCAACCGGGATACATCTCCGGGTCTTCCATTTCTTGGAATCTACTGTATGTCAGGTTCTTCCTCTTGTAGGAATGTCTCATTACTGCCAGATCGGGTTTTCCCAAGTATGCGAGAGCTTTTCCTCTCTCCAGCGTCCTTTCCCAAGTTATACAATGGGGTATGTGGAGGGCGGGTCTGGTGTTGTAGGTATCCGGTACTCACCGGTAGTTCCTAACTAGCATATCTCTAACGCTAACACTCAGCCCTTAGCCCTAAGCTTCTAATTCCTAACTCGGTATTTCCTAAGCTTGGTATTTCCAGTCATCAGAGTGATACTTCGCTCTGATACCACTTTTTGTAACACCCCTACCATTAATACAACCATTACCGTCCAATCTCCTCGTGCTTCCGAGTCACGCAGCGGATCCTTACTTACATACAATGGGTGATACAATGTCGTTAGTCACCCACGTGACTATAAAGGCTACTACTTCTACATACAACATCGGTCTGATGGACCGGAATATCCGAGTGCTACACAAATACAAGCTTCCCTACAATTACCAATTAGGTATTACAACTTCCCATTCAATACAATACTCCATAAGTTCAGTACATGTTAATATACCGAGTTTACTAAGATCCTTATACAAATAGAATACCTCTTTCAATTCCTTACATACTCATTAAGAGTCTAACTACTACCCATTCCTCACAGACTACTTACTTCCTAGGTACACGGGGTGTGCTACTTAGTACACCTCTACATTCTACTACTAACTTTCCAAATGTAGTCCGGTCTCGTGCCTTGGCCATATCCTCTTCGGGTACCTGCACACTAAAAACGTTCCCCCGAGGGGGTCAGCTTTCGCTGAGCATGATAACCGCATACCCCGCGTACTAGTGAGGGTACGCTGACCACTTGGTCGAATACATGCGGTTGATTTCATTCAAACATACATGCATACATGCTCTTATACATACTAATACAATACATTACGTAAGGAATACATACATACACGTCATTACACACTCTTCAATACATACATGGTAACCCATACAAGCCATCAGATACATTCTTACCTTTCCGGGATCCGCATCACACAATACATGCACAATGCATACGCAGTACATACACAATACACCATCCTTGTTAGCTCATGTTGGTCCACCCGGGTTAATCGGGTGGAGATTACTCTTTTACTACTCGTTCCACAGTACTTACACATACATACTCATACTCATACATACTTACTTACTTACTCTTACTCATGTTAAGTCGTCGGGACCTCCGGCCCGGGACTACTCCGTCCCACCACCGGGATTTACTTGACTCACCAATCCGGGATGCTACCCATTTAAGGGATTTGGGCCGCGGACCAGTTTAAGAGTCAGGAATCGGATCCACCTCTTGTGTCTCCTCATCCTCACTGTGGCCGAAGCTATATCGGACTTCTACTACTCATTCCAGTTTACTCACTTAAGTTAGGAGTTAGGTAGTTAGGAATTAGCAGAAGTCATTCATACAAGCCACATACACAATTACAATGCTCAATACTCATTATACGAAATAGAATACAATACTTAAGTACAATACAAGATTCGAACACAATTCATCATCATTCACATGTTTCATGAATTATACAAACTAGTGTTCAAGACAATAAATATCAAGAACAACATCAGTCAAGCACAGATAAGTGCAATATAGTCTGATTCATGCATTTATCTTATTTAGGTGATCAAATAAGCACACAAATCGGGGTAACCAGATTAGGATACAGGGCATGAAGAAATAATACCGTTCACCGTTGGTTTACTTTATCGGGTGTCCCCTAGCTCCATAGTTCCTTATTTGTTCCTCGAGTCCTAGTCCCGAACCAATGACTACATGCCAATGGTTCAATCAATTCTAACATTACAATACATTCATAGCTTCTACTCCCGTACTTACCCCGTTATCCCATTACTTTGGGTTTACTTAATGTTCTTATACTTTCAACTTCCTTAACTAATCCTCTTACTTGTTTCCCATTCACATACTTATTTCTTTACCATTAGTGTTACATTAATGGTGTATCACTAAAGTCCCATATATATGTACATATCTATATCTATATACATATGATTACTATGTTACTATTATTATCTATTTATTTTTTATATATAAGTTGGGGCCGTCCGACCCACCGTCCGACCCAACCTATGGGTCGGACCATTCCAGTAAGTTTCGGTTCTGTTGTCCAGACTCCGTCCGACCCACTGTCCGACCCAGACTCTGGGTCGGACGAAGTCAGTAACTTCGTCAACAGGAAAATTCTGCCCGTCCGACCCACGTCCGACTCACGGGCCCTGGGTCGGACCGTTCCAGAAAGGTTTATTGTCGTTGCTTAAGCTCCGTCCGACCCACTGTCCGATCCAGCCTCTGGGTCGGACGGTAGCAGATTGTGCTACAGGCCTTATTTTTCCTTCCCAATTTCACCCATTGCTTCCCCAATCTTCCTACATACATCCTAACATGTTTTAGTACTATTTAAACATTCTAAATCACCTTAATTCATCCACCAAATCCATTACTAAATCCATCAAACAACTTACATTACAACAAATGTAACACCCCAACCCGAAATCCAATAACCTGAACGGCGATCACTCCCAATAAAATACAACTGCAGCGGAAATAAATACAACAACGGGCGGTATTACAATGCCATTGGCCACCCTTGTGACCAACAAGGCTAACTCCAAATACAATCTCAAAAGTCACGGTATGAATACGAATACAATCCGAGATACTAGGAATCAAACTCAAATGTAAAATACTTAAGTAAAAACATTATCTAGAAGGAGACTCCCATAGCTTGAATCTACCCCACCTACACTCGGTGTGGTAATCTTCTCAACTTCAGGTACCTGAAAAATGGGGGTGCCCCCAAAGGGGCCCAGCAAACAATGCTGGTATGGAAAACGTGCAGCCCATCGTCTACCGGGCCACACCAACTACTTTGTCGAATACATGCAGTTCATTTTTATAAAGCTGTAAACAAACATAGTAGGATAATAACAAGTATCCATACAAGGACAATAATGTCACATAGAACAAGACTTCAGAAGGTCAAGTTAGCTGAACAGTAATCTTTTAATGATAGTCGGGTCCATACAATGGGACTGACCGGTATAACTGAGTATCTGAAATAGTGAAGGTATAGTGACCTCGTTAAAATTGTAAGGTTGGGAAACTAGTCCCTCAGAAGATAACGTAGTTAACTCCTGTACTGAGAAATGTGGGAATCGTACCCTCGAGAGGAATGAAGTCTTCCTCTCCACTGAACTGATGGGAAATAGAACCCTCGAGAGGAATAAAGTCTTCCTCTCCACTGAAATGTTCCGTCGCGACGTATAACTGAATAGGAGACGACCTGAGACAGGTACAACTCCTGTAGCATGCATGGCCAGATCCAACTGGGCTCCTCGCGCTCGTAGTATAGAATTGTTAAGTGTCATATAAAGACGTTAAACAAGAACACAATGTGTATTGTCAATTATCACGTTTAGGATAATGACGTTTGTTATAAAGTGAAGTTAGTGAGAGACTTGAGTACAAGTCCTCGGTATACTGAAGTGCGGGTATTTAATCCACTGGTATAGTAGTGTTTGTATGCGTGGGACATACACGTTGTAGTCAGCATCATTCACGCACATAAATTAATACAACAGTGCACAAGTAACAACATTTTACATTAATTATCTTGGTCATTAATTCAAACAACAGATAGCACACAAGCCAGTGTAATCCGGTAGAAAACAGTTGCAAGAATCCCATACCGTTCACCGTAGGTTGCAGTGATTATACCCTGGTCAACGTCTGGTCAAACAAAGTCCTAGAATAGGATTAACTGAGAGGGTTAATTTATGTTACCCTTATATAATTCTATTGGATCTTTTAACAAATCTCGTATTTGTTATTCCTTTTTATTCTAATCCTATAAATCTTTATGATTTATCATACTATGTATATATTTTTTATTCATGTACTATATTTGTTATT
The DNA here is from genome assembly GCA_023374045.1 of Limonium bicolor. NCBI lineage: Eukaryota > Viridiplantae > Streptophyta > Magnoliopsida > Caryophyllales > Plumbaginaceae > Limonium > Limonium bicolor. The sequence continues at coordinate 322,138,954 of CM041778.1, read as the reverse complement.
TATTTTTTTTTGTCTAGTTGACATAACAACTTATAATTCCTTAACTATATTTATATGCCATGCATGGACATAAAATTCTTATAGTTTTCATTATTCCTCCTTTAAACAAAAGTAATAATCATTGGTTACCTTTAAATTCCTTATAACTATATAAGTCATAGTTTAAACTTCATAACTCCTTTAATCAAAATTCTTTCTTTCTAATTCCTCCAAATATCCATATAGGACCTATATTTATTTAATCTAAATTCTTACCCTTATATTTCGGTTATTTACAAAACAACCACATTAATACATAAACTTTATATTTAAATTCTAATCTCATTATATTAGAGTTTTAACTTCTTATTTAACTAAATTACAAAGTCACACTAATATTTTGGCATATAGCTTTTAGATATTATAACTTTCAAAAATTACAACTTAGCCCCTTAAATTCTCGGCCTTAATAATTTATTTCCTATAATTACAATCTAACCAAAAAATCTTATAACCTTTACATAATGCCTTATAAACTATAGTTTTAATTTTTGATTCTCCATAAATGCCGAGTTTACATATATAAATTCTTAAATTACCAAACTAACCCAAAATAATTCGCCTTGGTCATGTACTTTCCATTAATTACATTTTCACCCCAAAACTTTATAATAGTTACTTAATAACTTATAAACTATAGTTTAAATATTTAATTCCTTAAAATTTCGAAAGTGAACCTAATAATTCTCTTAATTATGAATTCGCCCACTAATAAGTTCCAAACTTTCATAACAACTTTTATAAATTACATAATAGCCCAAAACGTTATAAAATGTATTTTAACACTTGTTTAAATTATCTAAAATTCATGAACTAAATTCTAACCTTATATTATATCATAATTACTCTAAATATACTCTCAACTCTCGGCTTTCACAATATATACACCAAACTTTGTAAAAATTACATCTTTGCCACATAACTTAATTAATTAGCCATTTAAGCACTAATAAAATATTTTTAACTCACTAAACTTTGTAGTATAAGTTTATATACATAAGTAGCTCATAAAAATCTACTTTTCACTTAGGCAATTCGGCCATAATTAAATAGTCACCATATAGTATATAAAAGTGGATTTATATGTCATAATAAATGTACATAAACTCATATGAGTCATATAACTCATGTAAAAATTATTGTAATGTCTTATATTGATTCTTAGCTCAAAATAAAGTATTTTTTCCCTTGACATTTCGGCTTGAATTAATATGTAACATAAATAAATTTTGTGACACAAAAATGTGTCTTAAGGTAAATATTTTCCATATATGTTATAGATTATATTTTTGGCATATAATACCATGTAGTTTCAGTTTTAATTAACCTAGGAGATGTATATAATTTTTGTATAATTTTTAGAAGCTTAACAAATCTTATAACATAAAGATTAACTTAATAAACTTACTTCTTAACAAAGGTGGTTAAGTGCTTGAACTCCTCTTTAATCTCCAAGCTTTCTCCAAGGAAATTTTGATGCTCCACTTCGGTTATATGCAAGTGGTGAAGGAGTTTAGGAGTTAGATCTTGAATAAAGATCTTAAGTAGATTTGTAAGTAGTTTTCCAAGAATTTACCTTAAGCTTTTCTCCTTATAATTTCGGCTCACTTAAGGTGGATGAAGAACAAGTTCTCCTTCATGAAAATGAAGAAGAAAAGAGCCTTAGAAGATATAGAAATCGGTTACACAATAAAATGTGCTTTAAGGATTTTCAAGCTTGAAAACTACCTTAAGATAACCTTGAGATGCTCCTTGGATTAATGTTGGTTTAGAAAACCTCCTTGGAACACTAGTTGATGTCGAATGCTTGTTGGTGTGCTAGGAAGAGTTTTGCTTCAAGGCTTGCCAAGAAATGCTAGGAAATTACCTTAAAGATGAAGATAGAAGTTAAAACTCCATTAATGGACTTAAGAGCTTCAAAGGAAGAAGATGAAGCAAGAAGAGAGAGGAGAGAGCCTTACCAATTCGTGAATGAAGTGTGCAAGGGGAAGAGACTAAGCTCACGTAAGAAGAGAATGCAATTTGGAATTTGATTTTTGTTTTGTTAATTTTTTTAATGTCATTTGACCATTCTTTTCTTTAGTTTATTCCATGAGTTATTGGCTCAATAAATGTCCCTCTTTCCAGCATGTGTTCGGCCATAATGCAAGACAAGGCAAGGTGGAGGGAAATAATTGTGAGCTAAGAGACAAGGTATGAAAAGTAAGGTTTATTCTTTTGATTTTTCAATGTTTGTAACTTGTCTTCTTCTTCCTTGTAGGTGCACGATTTCAAGGGTCAAATGGAGCTCATCAATCGGCATTTAGGAGCTAAGAACAAGCTAGGAAGGTCACTTGAAGTTTAAGAAATGAAAAAGGTGGAATCTAGATCTACTTTTCACTTTTAGCATTTTGTTTGTATCTAGCTCACATGGCCTTATTCCTATGCATTATTTCGACAGCTTGGTGGTCAAATGAGACCTACATACTTTGAAATTAAGTATTATAACACATGGGAAGGTGAGTCACCATGTTTTATGCCTTTTATAAATTTTTAATGTAAGTTTTATACTAGTTTTTGAGCATAAAATCGGCCCCTATAGAGCACCTTGTTGGGTAGTGGCTCCAACTGATTTAGAGGTTCATTTTAACCCTATTTAAGATTCTTAATTCGTGGCATGTCAAAAACTACAAGGCAATTGCGTAAAACGCATTTTCGTGACACCCGAAGGTGTGTTTTTGTGCTCTAAGGAAATTTTGGTAAACCAATTGTTTTTATGAGTTCCAAGTGTTTTTAAAAACTTATTATGGTAAATAAACATATATTAAGATGTTACATTGAGTTATATGGGGTTACATCAACCCATGACATAATTTACGGGCCATCGGGACACACCCGGGCAAAAAGGAGCGCTAAGAAATTCTCCTGTGATATTTGTTGAATTTTGAGAAACCACTTCGTGGGTTCTCTTTATAATGGTTAATAATGATGTTAGTAACTCTAGGAATTAATTTTATAGGAGTTCGTGCCACCTCGGCACTCCTCCGGACTTTTCGTGCTTTAAGGGGCGTGCGTGAGCACTCCCGAGCGTTTTGCGTTTTGACTAAATATAGCTTAGGGAATATGTTTATATATTCATATAATAATTGTATGAACATTTGGTTTGAATATTAGAGGGTCATACAAGGTCATGTTTGACCATATGCTTCTAAGGCGTTTTAGCGTTTATGGAGAAACGACTATTTTTACGTACGTTCTCATGCATGGGTTTGCATGAGTACGTGAAATGATTTATATTTGGATTATTTTCCATTAAATAATGGTTTATAATGTTAATTAGATTTGGGGTATTTCACACAATTCCCTCACTTCTCTTCCAACACTTGTAGCAGTTTTTGTTACACTTATGCTACAGATTTTAAAACTCAATCCTCACATCCAATACTTCTACTACCAATACCATTACTAGCATCCCAAATACATTTCCAAGCCATTACATTACCTATTCCCAAGTCCAACTCTCCTCTTACCAACTCTTGCACACTAATTCTTCCTAGTTCTACAATGCCATTTAATACCCCTTTGCTACAGATTTTGGTTCCTACCTCCTCCATACATAATTTACTCTCCTAATGCCATTTTCAAGGCCTACAATGCATTGCCTCTCCTCTTCAAGTCCAACACTCACTCCCTAGGTCATGTACATAAGTTCTCCTAGTTTGTCCAACACCATTCAACAACTCTTGCTACAAATTTTTTTCATTCTTTCATTCTCTTACCACAACTACTACTCATAGTTATTAAACATCTCTACTAACTCCAATACACCCTTGGTTTTTCCCCTTCACCAAGTCATCCATACATGTACATATTCCTACTAAAATTTCGCCATAGTTCACCTACTTTTCTTACTTATCCACACACATACTTCCTCATCAAATTCATCCCTACACTAGCCAAACCACAAGGGTCCTACCAGCACCCATACAAAAACCTTAATACACCAATACTTCCTCAGTTACAATACCGATACATACTTACTTCCTCAATCCACATTACTAATGCACATACACAATACACTTGGCTCCAAGGCCTGCAATTCACATACTAGTTCACAAATACCCAAAATTCCACAATTGCATTACCAATACATTCTTTGGGTTCTTTAAATCGGTTTACCCATTCCCATTACTCTAATGCATTAAATTTAGCCTTCAAGAAAGAGCTCTTACCTTAAGCTCTTATTTCCTCTTTCCTTTTCCACATCTTCTCCTCTCTTCCTTGTACAATTCGGTCCCATGGGGAATGGAGTTGCCAAACTCCATTTCCCATCACCCAAAGCACACATAAACAAGTGTAATTAAAATACTAACCCTTAAATTAATGCTAGTTCATTGAAGTGCTTAAAGCAAGTTTCTAGGGTTTACCTTTGGGGTGTGTTAGGAGGGGTTTTAGCCCTTGGTTCAAGAAGGAGAATCTACCACCATTGCAAGGTGAAGTTGATGCTCAAAAGAGAGAGAGAAAACAAGGCATTACAAAGGGCAAAATCGGTTACAAAGGAGGTAGAGAAAACTTGAGTTTTTCATGAAGATTTTTCCTTGTTGGAAAGAGAGACTCCAAGCTCCATAATGGTGTGCTTTTCTCTTCAATTGGGGAAAACCCATGTAGATGAAGTTGCTCATTTTCGGATTTCGAAAAAGAAATGTAGAGGATATGAGGGGATTACAATATGTAATTATTTTTTTGATTGGAGCTCAATGGAGGTAGAGCATGGAGAGAGAAGTGGGAGTTGCATTGTTGTTGTTGGGGAGCTCCAAAATCGCGCCCAAGGGAGGAGGAAGAGGGAGAGTACGATGGGGAGAAGGAGGGAGGTGAGAGAGTAGGGAAATGAGTGAGTGGGAGGAGAGGGGAAAGTAGTTTTTTACTTTATTGCTTTTTGCTTTTAGCTCTCTTATTTAATTAGCTAGTTACATGTATGTGTGAGGGAGTTATTTGACTGATAAAACCGGCCCCCTTACTGTTACACTAGCTGGATTTTTTCGTCTTTTACAGAAACGCTCGTTATTTTACCCGGTTTAGGTACTATTCACTAACCGGGCCCGTTTTCCGGAATTTCCTCGTTTAATTATTTTTATTGGTTATTAAGTTTTCGTAAATGCTTAATTATTTACTTAATGACTTATACTTTTTACGGGTTCGTTTGACCACTTAAAATCACGTTTTCGGGTTTTCTCGAAAAAACGTGCGTTAAAGCTCTATTAGCGTTTTAATACATTCTTTGGATCCGTTTTCTTCGGGAGTTGTTCCCATATATTATTTAGGTCTTATTAAACCTTTAGAATCCATATAATACTCTAACCGAGGTCTCATACCTCCTATGGTTATTTAACGCTTATTTAGTGTTTTTTCGTTCGCTTTTAAGCGTTTATTTATTTTTCTTTGGATTTATTTTTCCTTACTAGTATTAATTAGGTACCATTAGGCCTTAAATACGTATTAGATTAATTTTAATCCCTATATTTAAGTTCGGGGTATTTCAATATAATTAAGTGATCAATATTTTCTTACAAAGGAATCATCATTCCAGGCCAAAGAGTACAAGAAAAATCCTACTGGATCATCTACCAAAAATAGAAGAAGAAGTGCAAGAAGAGTAAGGAATTGATCTAGCCTTAACCACTTGAAGATTCATTCTTCTCTTTGATGGATGACTTGTAGCAATCCCTTGGCAGCAATCGGACCGATTTCTTAGAGAATAGTGTGTGAAAATGTAGTGTAAAGTGTTTTTGAAGTGTAGACTCTCGACCTTTTTATAAGCATCAAAAACCTCTTGTGCCGGGAGTCATGTCGGATCAATTGTATCCGGTACCACGTGTTTTCTAACGGTCGAAACCGCCCAATCCCGCGAAACGGTGCTAATGTCGGATCAGTTGTACCCGACATTATACCCGGCAGTAGTTGTTTAGATAACGGTATGTAACCGCTGTCTGTTGGTGAACCGTCCTCATGGATGCCAGTTAGGAGATACCCGGCACTTCGTCCGGCAACACTTCTATTCCGCTCCATTCTCTTGCCGGGTGTTGAACTCACGACATCAAGCTCGGCATTACTTTACTTCTTGGATTAAGATTTGATTCCTTGCACAAAAATACAACAACATAAGTCTGATCTTATAAAAATGGACTTTATATGCTAAATGACATAAAAACTAGTTATTTCATATATTTTGGCTAAATATCTCATAATTCTAGCTTATAAAGCATGATAAGTCTGAGGCTTATCAAGGCCCTACACTTACATTTTGCTAGTCCTCGAGCAAAACTTAATCAGAGAAGAATAATTGTTTATGCCCAAAATAGATAGCTTCAATAATGACAACTAGATAAATCTTTCCAAACTACTTAACTCTGATTCACAAGCATCACTTAATCTTTCTTATTCTATCAAAAACGTACTAATGGGTATATAATAAAATATTCAATTTCAAAAACCGATCAAAACTCTTGGGCTATTTTTGTTTAAGGGATTTTGTAGTCTTTTCTTTTTCTGGTTTCCACATTCAGCCCTATTTTTCAAGGGTTTTTGAATGTGGCCAAGACCCTCATAAATGATCTGCATGACTCATCCCTATTTTTCAAGGGTTTCTGAGTCTGACCATGAATTTTTTATTTAGAATGGGGAATTTAGAAGAAAACAAAAGGAAAACTCTCGAGTGTTTTTTTTTTATTCTGAGGCAATTGTTGCAACCCCATAGAATATAATGCTTCTCTTTTTTTTTTGTAAGAGGATTCTTCCCTTTTTTGGTATACTTTTTCTTTCATCTTCTTTTTTTTTCTCTTTGTTTTTTTTCATACACAATCCCTATTTAAGATTTTACCCAAAAAGAATTCTCACCATTTCGAAAAAAGAAGAAGAATTTTACCCATAAGTAAATCAGAGAAAAAAAGGAGTAAGGTCATATACTTATGTGCTATATACTAAAGAGAGTCATGAACTTAAAATAGAAATCTAAAAGTCATTAGAAAACTTACCTCTTGAGAGAACAACCATTTATCCTTCCCTAATCTCATTTTATCAAGGAACATGCAAAAAGCTCAGTAAAACATTGATAAAATTTCAGTTACCATATTTAGTATACTACTATTATTATTTCCATTTTTTTCATCTTTTTTTTTTGAAGGGGGAACCCCTACCCTACCTTGGCAGGAACACGGTCCCTAGTGTTTTGAAAAATAATGTGACAAGAACTTAAAGGAAATTGAAAGAACAATGCCTTAACATGAATAAAAATACTCCCCATATTATGGTAGATGGTAAAATGCCTGTAACACCCCTACCGCTAATCCCGTCATTAACGTCTAATCTCCTCGTACTTACATACTTACGCAGCGGATACTTTCTTACACAACGGCAGGTGATACAATGTCATTAGCCACCCACGTGACTAACAAGGCCTACTTCCATTACAGCATCGGTCTGATGGACCGGAATACCCGAGTACTAAACAAATACAATCCATACTTCATTTATAAACTAAGTACTACAATTCTCCATTCAATACATTACTCAATTCTTACCTTACAATATACCGAGTATCCTAAGTACAATACCAAAATTCAACATTTCCACATGTCTACACATACTCCTTAAGAGTCAACATATTACCCATTCCTCATAATTATACATACTTTTCCAAATACAAAAAGGGTGTACCACTTGGTACACTTATACTTCAAGGGCTACAAGCCTTATACAATTCTTTACCATCCACAAATTATCCCTAGCTAACTAAGCATAGCAGCCGGTCTCTTACAACGACCATAACAGCTTCGGGTACCTGTAAAATAAAAACAGTGCCCCAAGGGGCTCAACAAAAAGCTGAATATGAAATCCGCATACCCCGCGTACTAGCGAGGGTACGCCGAACTTGGTCGAATACATGCGGTTCATTTTACTCATACATACATACATGCTTTCATAAACAATATTATAATACATCACAAGCATACACATACATTTCAATACATGCAGGGAAGACATTACGAGTCAACCATTCACACTTTCCGTTACGGAGATACGCTTCTCCAATACATACACAATACTTATTAGCTTATTTACACACCCGGGTTAATCGGGAGTACATTACTCTTTTACTCAAGGTCAATGACTTACACTAGCCAAGACCATTACTCATACAATATTTTACTTACTTACTTACTTACTTACTCAAGTCAAGTCGGTATGACCTCCGGGCAGGGACTACTATATCCCACCACCGGGATTTAGGGTGGCTCAACAATCCAGGATGCTACCCATTTAAGGGGTTTGGTCCATGGAAGGATTAAGGCCAGGATTCGGATCCAACCTCTTGTGTTTCCTTATCCTCACGCGTGGCCGAAACTATATCAAACTTCTACTCATTCCATTTTACTCATTACTCAACTTAGGAGTTAGATGGTTAGGAATTAGTAGAAGTCATTACTTTCATACCATATATCAATACACTACACAAGTTCACATCCAGTTACACACATACACTTCATTCTCATCCATTCATTTCATGAATTATACAAACTGAGTGTTCAAGGTATTGAAACATGAACAATATAATACGAGCACAAGTAAGTGCATTAAAAGTCCGATTCGTGCATTTATCTTATTTGAGTGATCACATAAGCACACAAATCAGAGTAACCAAGTTAGGATACAAGGCATGAAGAAATCATACCGTTCACCGTCGCACTCGTACTACCTACCAAGGGGGGTTCCTTTGGTGTTCAACTATCCAAGTCCTATACGTACATGAAGTTGTATGGTCAATGATCTATTATTGACCCAACTTATCCTTACTTTACTACTTCCATTACATACTTACTAGTTCCTTATATTCCATACTAGATTTGAAAATCATTCTTTACTCATTACTTCTTGAACTTACTTTCTTACTTATATACTTACTTTCTTTCCATTTTTATTCTTTAATGGTGTACTACCAAGCCCCCATATACATATATATACATATACATATATACATATATGATCACCATTTTTTTTGTTTGGGGCCCGACCGACCCATAACCCCCCTCTGGGTCGGTCGAAGTCAGAATGAAATCGGCTTCAGGAATTTGTCTGGACCGACCCACGACCTACCCAACCTCCTGGGTCGGTCGAAGTCAGAAACTTCGACTTCAGAAAATTCTACACCCCGACCGACCCACCGACTCACCCGTCTGGGTCGGTCAAAGTCAGAAAGTTTACGTTCCAATGTCTGTAGGCCGACTCAACCCTTTGGGTCGGTCGAGGTCAAAATTGCCTTACTGAATTTGTTTCAACTTCATTCTTCTACCCATTTCTTCTTCCCCAATCTTCCTACATGTATTTAACATGTTTTAGTACTAATTAGACTTCCTAAAATACCCTAGTTCATCCATTAACTCATTACTCAATTCACTTTCCATTCTTATATTGATTTACACAATTTTCCTCATTTCCATTCCAGCACTCATAGCAGTTTTTGTTCTCCTAATGCTACAGATTTTTAAACCAACTCCTACCATTCAATACTCCCTCTACCAATGCCACTTCTAGCATTATAATTGCATTATATTCCACCCAAGTTCTTCCCATTACTTAATTCTCTTCCAAATCTGTTACAAAGTGGTTAACTACACACTTTTAGCTCTCCAAATACACCTAGTTAGTTCCTAGGTTGTTCCCTCTTCTTATACCACTAAGTCTACCAATTCCCATACAAATTTGGGCAGAGTTTCCCCTATATTTTAACATTGCCCACACATTGTTTCAGCTCTCTCATTGCCACTAAGCACACCTGTTTTCCAAAGACATCAATATACACATTTCCAATTTTACCATAACATTCCACACACTACAATACACTATACTTTACTGCACATACACATTCATTACTCAAAGTTTTCCCAAGCTTCTAAACATCTTTTAAAAGACTTCAAAATTGTTACATTCTCTTCTCCATTACACTACAACATAGTTACTACTCAAACTACATTCATTACTCATTTTTACTACACAAAAATCTGTTACACTACCATACATAAACCAACTCAAGGTAAGAGCATTTACCTTGTAATTTTAGTTTCTCCTTTCTTTCTTTTCCTTCTTCTTCTTTCTTTCTTTATTGTTCTCGGTTTCTTGTTCAGGAACTAGGCAATGCTACAGCCACCATACATGGCAATACTAGTTTAGAAAATCATCCTTAACTAACCCTAGAATTAGACAACTTTTAGAGTTTAGAAAAAGGCATTACCTTCCAACCAATGGATGGAGTTCTTGGCTAGCAAAGGAACAAGATTTCTAGCCCAAGAGAGGAGCTAAAAACCGGCTGGAAAACAAGACACAAGAAGTTCAAAATCTGGAAATTTTTATAATGCAAATGAGGTAGAAATGATGGATTTTCGAATTTCTTTTTACCTCAAGACATCAAGGTGAAGAAGGAGCTTCTAATGGTGGTCTCAAATCCTCAAATGGATAATACCCATGGAGATGAAAGTGGGTGTTTTCGATTTTTGAAAAGAGGGAGATGCTCTCCTTGACAAGGGGATTCCAATGGTGTGATTTTTATAATTTTTGGACAAGATTTGGGTGCTCAAAATGGAGAAGAATGTGAGGGCTGGTGTGGTGCTCTCAAATCGCCATTGGAGGCCTTAGGGAAGAAGAAGAATTCAGAGAGGGAGGAGGATACGGTGGGGGTGAGTGAGGGTAGGAGAGAGAGGGTTTTATTTACTTTTTACTTTATTGTTTTGTCCTTTAGCATATTAGGTGAGTGAAGAGAATGAGAGAGAGGGGGCAAATCGGCCACCCATACCCACTCACACAGATTTTCACTTTTTTATTTACAAAAGTGGACACATTAGTTTTGCCTATTTACACTCTCACCCCACAACTTCATTCCCGGTTTTTTTACAGTTTTTACTAACCGGAACCCGTTTTCCGGAATTTTCGTTTAATTAATTTTATTGGTTCTAAACCTTCATTAATGTTTATTAATGACTATTTGGTTGACCAAAATCATTACGAGTCTATTTGACCCGCTTAAAGTCGTGTTTTCCGGTTTCCTAGAAAAACGCGCTTTAAGGTTCGTTTGTGCTTTTAATCCATTTTAAGGATCCGTTTTCTTCGGGATTTGTTCCTCCATGTTTATTTAGATGTAATTAAGCCTCTAAAATACTTATTAGCCTAATTAATCACTATTTTTCATTACGGGGTATTTCAATCTACCCCCCTTAAGGAACTTTGCCCACAAAGTTGCTCAAGGATTACAGTTTGCTATTTCTACTCATTTGGCAAACCAATTGCCACAATGTACTTTACTACTACCTTACAAGTTGTTAGCTTCCTCTACATTACAAGCACTACAAAATTCATGCACAATACACGATTATCATACGCAATACACCATTCCCATACACGATACAATATACGCTACTACAATACCATTTACATTACCCTACGTGTCATATACCGTACAACACAATCCCATTAAAATTGAGGCTCACCGTTCTAAACATTCATTAATGTTTATTAATGACTATTTGGTTGACCAAAATCATTACGAGTCTATTTGACCCGCTTAAAGTCGCGGTTTCCCAATTTCCTAGAAAAACACGCTTTAAGGTTCGTTTGTGCTTTTAATCCATTTTAAGGATCCGTTTTTCTTCGGGATTTGTTCCCTCAGTTTATTTAGATGTAATTAAGCCTATAAAATACTTATAGCCTAATTAATCACTATTTTTAATTACGAGGTATTTCAATGCCCTACACTTGTGATGAGCCAATGACTGCTGTTCATAGTAGAATTCAACAATAATAAGATCAACTGAAATCAAAAAATCATAAAGTGCCAAGCTTCCATAATACAAGGAGAGTAGTTAACCATTAAGCATACATGATAAATATAAAGGAAATAACATAAAGAAAGAAAATGAAAGTAAAGTAAAAATAGAAAGAGAGAGAGAGAAAAACTAGATAGCTGCCGCCGGTGTGGATGAAGGTGGTGGTGGGGACAAGTCAGAAGGAGGCTCTGAGGAGTCTGAAAGGCTGGAAGAGCTAGGGTAGGAAGACCCTGCTTCTTCGCCTCCCTGCGGGCTTTCCTCTTCTTTTTATCCCTCTTAAGAATATTCTTGAAAAATGCTTTCATCGAACACTCCATCGTCTTCTTTAGCTTCTTGCTATTGTCTGCCTTGGAGTGGTCGAGTCTATCAATTGCGAGCATAAAGCGGTCATCTACTCACCGCTCATGCTCCTCCTAGCGTTGGGTGACCTGCTCCTGAAATACCTACTGACCTGCGACCAGCTTATGCTAGTGCTGCTCCACTGTCTCAAACCGGCTAGTGACCTCAGAACGGTACCCCTCATAAAGAGGTCATCTACTTTCCACTCATGCTCCTCCTGGCGCTGGGTGACCTGCTCCTAAAATACCTACTAACCTGCGGCCAGCTCCTGCTGGCGCTGCTCCACTGTCTCAAACCGGCTGGTGACCTCAGAACGATACCCCTCATAGCTGGCTCGGAAGGCCTTATAATCAGTCCAGGTATCCGGCTGAGACTGGCAGTAGACATCAAAAGACTGCCGCTGCTGATCGGGGGTCTGCTGAAAATGGTCCATCCTCTCATAAAGGGGACCCAAGTTAGGAGCAGGGGTAGAAGTCTAAGGAGTGGAGGAGGTAGGTGGGGGTAGCATCAACTGGGGCTCAGATCCCTGATAGCTCGCATAGTCCTAAGCAATGGCATTGGCCCTAGGCCTCTGTGCCGAAGGGACATACCGGTACTCTCCCGGTGTAGACTCACGAAACCACCATCGCCTAATAAGTGCGAGGTCGATGAGGGAGGACTCCTGGTGATACTGTAGACCTTGTGGAATCTGATCCTCCCTCAGAGTCTGCGTGATATGGTGATGAAGTAGCATCGGGAAGACAGGGCGTTGAGTATCTCGATGAAGAATCGCACAAACCAACTGAGCAAACATTAGTCGGTGTACCGGAATTCGAGTTGCAACATCACTCCGTAGTGGCCCACAAAAATACTCAAGGAGGGCACAATCCATGTCATTAAGCTCGTCATGCTTACAGGGGCTAATGTTATGCCTAATAATTTCCATGGCCACTCTAAGATGTAAGTCAGTGATGAAGGTAATAAGGATCACAGGGTGAGACTTAGTATGGGCCCGATCCATATATCGGGTCCGTGATCCAAACTGAGCACTAATAACAGCATGGGCAGTGGCCAGATACTGCCTAGTAAATAAGCTTTGCCTCAGGTCATAATTTATGCCTAAGGCGCCTACTATGCTATGAGGTGTAATCAAAATACGAGTACAAGAAACGTAAGAGCGGATCTGTACCTCAGAGACTTGGAGTGGCCCACGGAACTCAACATTAGCGTAAAACTCATGTACTAGGTCGGCGCAGAAGTACCTCTGACAAATCTCTAGTAATCCCAGCCAGCCATGCCTCTGGAATGGGGAGGTGATCTGAGACAACTGGCTCACTGTCTGGTCAATGTGCCGCTCTTGCACCCACTTGCCCTTTTGTTTAGACTGATTGTAATAGCGGGCGGCCTCTGTGCTAACAAACCCATCTGGATCAAACTGCGGGTCCTCTTGGATACAGGAAGGGAGGGGATAAGGAGTCTCGATGTCGTCTAGCTCAGGAGCTGAGGATGTAGAACCCGGCCCACTCTGAGCAGCAAGAGAAGGTCGCTTCTTCTTCCGCCCTGTCGTAGATTTCCGTGGAGAGGGGGAGCACTACTAGAGGCTGGCTCCTTACCTGCCCATCTAGTAGAACGACGAGGTGGCTCATGTGTAGGAGGAGCAGCCTTATCCTCCTCTGTAGTGGACCCTCTTAGAGATGCTTCCAACTCCTCAAGGAAGGCATCCTCGTCCGAATCAAGGGATTGAGAAGCAATGGTTTTTCGCCGAGGCATCTGCACGAAAAGAAAGGAAAACCGAATACCACACAACAGATTATCAATTGTTAGTTCAACAGATATAGCAATTGGGTTTATTTTGAATAACCCGGAGTTGTGCCATGATTCTCCTAATTTAGATGTCGAATTGACTAATTCTCAACAAAACATTGTCTTATGCATTAATTTAGAAGACTAGGATCCCAATAGGCAAAGAAGAATTAATCAGACATGCGTCCTGGGCGGAATACTAGAGAGAATCCACCCAGCACATTCAAACAATAGGATGCCGAATGGGATGCCAGACAGAATCCATCCGGCACATTCAAACAGCGAACCTATAATTTTGCAGAAACGCACAGAATCACACCAGAACTCATAAATCAACTACAAGAGGTTCCAAAGTCCCTAAATCACTATACTAAGCCACGAATCTATAAAAAAATGACATATTGAACAAAAAATAACAAAAAATTGAATTCGAATTAGTAGTAGAAGATGAGGGGAACCTGGTTATTTGTAATTGCAAAAAAAAGGGGCGGAGCAGAGCAGAATGCACTGGGCGTGTGGTCTTGGTGGTGCAAATCTTTCCTGAAATACGGAGCTTAGGGGCATTGACTGGCGACTGGCTTTAGGGTGTTGTGCGGCGCTTGTGGTAGGGTGAAAGTGGGACGGTAACCCAACTTACAGGATGTTATTTTTTTCCAAAAACACGACGTGTTGGGTGTTGTATCGGGTTAATCGTACCCAGCATACTGAATTTCATAAGGCCGGATATATTCTTCCCGGCTTCAGGCACGACACGTTGAACGTTCTCTTGCTGGGTTCTGCATACCCAGCTTGGCATAAGGCAGCTCTCTCTCTCTCTTTTTTTATATTAAATATATATATATTAAATTAAGCGTACAACTTGCAACAATAAAATAAAAAAATAAAAATATACTAAAATAAGAAATAATGGAAAGGGGAATATGAAGAAAATACTCCCTTGTTATGAGGAGGGCCTAAGTAAGAGGGCCCTACACTTGGTCTTTGGTCAGTAGGCATGATGATTTGAGACACCACGTAGGGCTTGTCTTCACTGCTTCCTCCAATGAGGGAGAGATGTTGGAATCATCCTGGAAATTTAAGTAGGCCGAAATGGTTTTGTCGGGGTCACTACTCAAATATTTCTTCAGCCTTGAACCATTGAATGTGAATCTTTCACCCTTAGCATTCTCAAGTTCAAAAGCACCAAATTCATTCATGGAGGTGATGGTGACAGGTCCAGCCCAATGAGATTTCAATTTTCTGGGAAACAGTCGAAGACGAGAATTATAAAGGAGAACTTTATCACCAACTTGGAAAGTGCGTGGTATAATGGATTGGTCATGAATCTTTTTAGTTCTCTCCTTATACAAATTGGCATTCTCGTATGCGTTGTGACGCAATTCCTCAAGTTTAGAGAGCTGGAAGTTCCTTTTTACTCCAGCGGCCTTCATGTCAAAATTCAAAGCTTTTAGCGCCCGGTAGGCTCGGTGCTCAAGCTCTACTGGTAGATGACATGCTTTACCAAACACCAAACAGAAGGGAGTGGTCCCAATAGGAGTTTTGAAGGCAGTCCTATAGGCCCACAAAGCATCATCAAGTTTCTGTGACCAATCTCGTCTGGATGAACTGACTGTTTTTTGTTGAATCCACTTCAGTTCACGGTTGAAAACTTCAGCCTGTCCATTGCTTTGTGGATGATAGGGAAGTGCTACCTTGTGATGAACCCCATATTTGTGTATGAGGGAATCAAACGGGCGGTTGCAGAAGTGGGAACCGCCATCTGAGTAATTGCCCAGGGTACTCCGAATCTGGTGAAGATGTTTTTCTTGAGGAATTTAAGGACTGTCTTGGCATCTGTGGAGGGGCAGGAGATGGCTTCTATCCATTTTGATACGTAGTCCACAACGACCAAAATATATTGATGTCCTTGGGATGGGGGGAAAGGATCCATAAAATCAATCCCCCAAACTTCGAATAACTCGACCTCTAAGATGTTGGTGAAGGGCATCTCTTGACGTCTGGAGATATTTCCCATCCTTTGATAATTATCACATTGTGAGACAAACTTGTGAGCATCTTTGTGTACTATAGGCCAAAACAAACCTGCTTCCAACACCTTAGTAGTAGTTTGGGTGGAGCCATGATGTCCACCTGCTTCCTTGGAATGGCAGAAGTGAAGAATTGAAGTGGCTTCATTTACTGGAATACACCTCCGGATGACCCCATCATCACATACTTTAAACAGGAAGGGGTCATCCCAGAAGAAGTGTTTAATTTGGGCGAGAAATTTCTTCTTTTGTTGTGAAGAGATACCATGGGGCACTACTCTGGATGCCAGGTAATTTGCGATGTCGGCATATCATGGTTCTTTAGAGCTTACTCGCAAAGCATCAAATCGCTCAACCCAATTTACACAAATTTTCTTTTCTACCAGATCCTCTATCTGATGGATGCTGAACACCATCTCATCCAGGAAGTATTCTCAGATGGGAACTTCGTCATAAGGCCTCTCTATACGAGAGAGGTGATCAGCTACCCCGTTGTGGCACCCTTTCTTGTCCACAACCAGAACATCAAATTCTTGCAGCAGTAAAATCCAACGTAAGCAATCGCGGTTTGGTGTCTGCTTTGGTGAACAGATACTTCATAGCGAAGTGGTCGGTGTGTACGATCACTTCGCTTCCCTATAGATAAGAGCGGAACTTATCAAGGGCGAAGGCTACAGCGAGGAGCTCTTTCTCCGTGGTAGTATAATTCTTTTGAGCATCCACAAGAGTCTTACTCGCGTATGTGATAATCCGTAATACCTTGTCCTTCTTTTGACACTAGGCAGCCCCCACAGCGTAGTCACTTGCATCACACATGATCTCAAAGGGGAGAGTTCAATCAGAGGCAACGACCACAGGGGCTGAGACAAGCTTTTCTTTGATGATCTCGAGGGCCTCTAAACATTCTTCTGTGAACTCGAATCTCATATTCTTGGCCAACAGATCACTTAAGAGCTTCACTATCTTCGAGAAGTCAGCAATAAACCTTCGATAGAAGCCAGCATGACCCAAAAATGTTCTTACTTCTTTGACTGAGGTAGGGGGAGGGAGCTTCTTGATGACCTCAACCTTGGCCTGGTCAACTTCAATACCTGCTTTGGATACTCGATGCCCCAAAACAATGCCCTCCTTCACCATGAAGTGGCATTTCTCCCCATTTAAGACCAGGTTAGTATCTTAATACCTGGTTAAGATCAAATATAATTGCTGCAAACAATCATCAAAACTTTAGACCGTAAACACTGAAATCATCCATAAAAACTTCAATACTCTTTTCAATGAAATCAGCAAAATTGCTTGGATGCAACGTTGAAAAGTGGCAGGGGCATTACAGAGCCCAAATGGCATTCGGGTATAGGCGAAAGTACCGTAAGGGCAGGTGAAGGTAGTTTTTTCCTGATCCTCGGGTGCAATTGGAATTTGAAAATACCCCGAGTAACCGTCTAGAAAACAATAGAATTCTTGCCCTGCCAATCTCTCCAACATCTGATCTATGAAAGGTAAAGAAAAGTGATCTTTTCTGGTGGCAGAATTTAATTTTCTATAATCTATACACATTTGCCACCCCCTTTGTTTTTCTTTGAGGGATCAACTCTCCTTTTTCATTTGGAACAGCTTCTATCCCACCCTTTTTAGGCACTACCTGGACAGGACTAACCCAAGGGCTGTCAAAGATAGGGTAAATAATACCTGCATCTAATAATTTAAGAACCTCATTTTTTACGACTTCTTTCAAGTTGGGGTTTAACCTCCTCTAACATTGTCTGATAGGCTTGTGGGTATCCTCCATGCAGATACGATGGGTACAGAAACTAGGGTCAATACCTTTTAGATCTGCTAAACACCAACCTATGGCTCTCTTGTGATTTCCTAGGACTTCTAACAATTTAACTTCTTGTTCAGGAGAGAGAAGCGAGGAAATAATCATAGGTAGAGAGTTGTTACCTGAGAGGAAGACCTACTTCAATTCAGAGGGAAGTTCCTTAAGCTTTACCTTAGGTGGTTGTTCAATAGATGGTGCAGCTTTTTGATGACGATGACGTTAACTTCTTTCTGTGGAGATTCTTCAATGGATGACACCAAGAATTGCTCTAGGGCCTCCAATTCGTGAGGTTCGATCGAAGGTATGAAGAATACCTCTTCATCGTCCACGAAATCATTTTCGCCACCATCTACTAAGAGACCTACACAACAAACAGTATGGGTAGATACACTCTTCCTTACCATTTTTGTCATATTAAACTCTATCTTTTCATCCTCGAACCGGAAGGTGGCCTTGCCATCATAAACATCTATAACCGCTCTTGTGGTACTCAAGAATGGTCGTCCAAGGATCAAGGGGACCTTAGTATCCTCGTTGATATCCAGAATGACAAAATCGGTAGGGAAGATGAACTTATCGACTCCAACCACCAAATTCTCTACCACTCCCATGGGTTTGATGGAGGAACGGTCTGCCAGTTTACGGGAGAAGGAAACTGGCTTCAATTTACTACCATGAATCCTTGCGAAAATGGAGTATGGCACTATGTTGATACTCACGCCCAGGTCACATAGGCCATGACTGCAGTCAACATCACCTATACAGCAAGGTACAATTGGTAGCCAAGGATCCTTCTGTTTGGGCAGCATTGCTCGAACAAGTGCCGCCGAACATTCTTCTGTCAGAGTGACCATCTCCAACTCTTCCACTTGCCTTTTGTTGCTCATTAATTCCTTTAGGAATTTAGCATAAGTGGGCATCTACTTCAATGCGTCAATCAAAGGAATATCAATAGTCAAATGTTTAAATATTCCTAAGAATTTCTTAAATTGCTCATCCATATGCTTTTTCTTGAGCCTATTTGGAAATGGTAATTTTTCAGAAGAAGATTGCTTATTGAGAGAAGAGGTAGAAGAAAGTTTAGAAGTAGAGGAAGAGGAGCAGGAGCCTGTGTCTCTGAATAGTATGAAAATTACTTCCTCCACTTCATCAGTGCGACTGCTTTTCTTTTCTTTTCTGGATTCCCACTTACTTCTTTTCCACTTCTGAGAGTGAGGCATTAACGTCTTCACTCTCATGGAGACAGACATCGCATGTTCTCTTGGATTGATTTGCGTCTGGGACGGTAGTTGGCCGGATGGCCTTGGTTGAGTGAGAATTTGTTGCAATTGTGACTGCAAAGATTTTTGATCCTTGCGAAGGGCTAAGATCTCTTCCTGGGTATCCCAGAATTTATTCATCAACGCCTTCATCATGTCACACATCTCGGCCATCTCAGCTTCAGAATTGGATGGGGGAGGGGGTTGGTTTGGTGGAGCTCTCCCATAAGAAACTGGCGAGAACTGCCTCGGGCCTTCTTGATAACCGACCGGATTCTGGAAATTCTAAGGGGGCTGGACCGGTCGGTTTTGAGGAACTCCTCCATAACCTTAGTAGTTTTGAGGGGGTTGGGCGCCACGTTGCCAAGGCTGCCTAAAACCTTGGCTATTGTTCACGTAGTTGGCTTCCTCAGTTGCCTTTAATTCCTGTAACTCAGGGCATTGTTCGAAATCGTGTGGTCCACCACACTGTGTACAAGACACGTCAGAAGGTGGTAGAAAACATAGAGAATGATTACCTGAACGGTGGTCTTTCATTGACCACATTAGCTTGTTGAGGAAGGGAACTCATGGCCAACTGCTCCACAACAATCTGCATAGCACTTACCTTCGTGGACTGCTGAGCGTTGCTTTCCAACAACTGCTTGTGACACTTCACCAGTTTGTCAAATTTATTGTCACTCTCTCCGATGTGGTACAAACCTGGGGTGCCGCCTCTTGATCCGCCGGTGGCCCAATCGCGAATTTCTTCGCAGAAGGATTTAATCCCACTCAGAAATTGCTCTCCTGGTTTCTTCAGGACGTCTGCACCGAGGGAGGAAAGCACCATGGTCTTGCACTGGTTCACTAGGCCTTTGTAGAATAGCAGGGAAAGTTGTTCCTTGGTGAGACCATGGTGGGGACATGTCAGGAGCAACCCCTTGAACCAATCCCTAGTCTCACAGATATTCTCTGATCTTGGTTGTTTAAAATTATAGATCTCGGCGATCATCTCCAGAGTTCGACTTGGTGGTAAGAACTTGTCATATATTTTGGTTGTCATGTCATCCCACGTGAAAATGGTACTTGGAGTTAGGCTGTGGTACCATTTACTCGCGATCCGTGTGAGGCTGTGAGGAAAGAGAGAGAGAGAGAGAGAGAGAGAGAGAGAGAGAGAGAGAGAGCGAGAGAGAGCGAGAGAGAGTCGAGCATACTGTAGAACAGCATCAGTGGCAGTGAGGCTATTGACGTGCTGCAGAAACTTTGTGACGTGTAGCAGGGCTTCGTCTGGGTTCGAACCATCGAACATACCCAACTCCTTCATGCAACAAATCTGATGATATGGCTTCAATTTCTGCCACTCATTATATTCGGTTGATTGAAGGTGAGGAGGTTATTGGCTGGTTGTTAGCCTTGGCTAGACGGCTGGTTGATGTTGCGGACTGTGGGGTTGACATCATGTAGTTGGTACTTGAATCTCTTTGTGAAAGAGGTTGGTTCCTTCTTTGTCTTAAGGATCGAAGAAGTGTCCTCTCCATCTCAGGGTCGTAGTTGCTAATTCGTCAGAAGGACTGTGCGATCGAAGAAGCATTCACTTTTTAGAAAATCAAGTACCTAAGAGATGTCAAAAAGAAATGTTTTTTATGTAACATAGAAAAGAAATGCAACAATAATTATAATTTTTATTTAAAGGAAGTAGCATTGTTATTACATAATAGCATATAAAAACATACTAATACATATTAATAGATAGCCCTAAACCTAGTACGCCTAACCCTACTAGTAAATATAGCATGAAGGGTCCCTCTTGTGAACTCTATTGGTGAAGATACCCATATGAGGGAATCTCCTCCTAAGTTCTTCAACAAGTAGAACTCTCATGCGTGCTGTGGTTCTAAGGCGATGGTAGGCAAGGGCCGGTCTCAACTTCCTCCTCTTTATAAAAATCTCTACCCCTGTACGGGGGTTCAATTCATTTACTACATAGATGTGTAAGAAATGAAAAAAACTTGACTCCCCACTTTGTAATTTAGCCATCCATACATTTCTAGGCATCCTGAATACAAAGTTAAGAAACAGGTAAGATAGATATAGGAAGATCGAAACAATAAATAAAAAAATGTTAAATTGAACATGCCGGGTACAGTGCCGAGACCAATGTCTGGCATCGGACTTCCTCCGATTGTGTCGGATCACCACACCCGGCATCATACACGACACTTTCAAATACTTAGAAAGGATACTAAAACAACTTAGAATAAATTTGCATAATATAGGACGTGCCGGACGTACAGCCAGGTGTCTCATACCCGGCACGGACTTCCTCCGAATATGCCGGGTTATGAGATCCGGCAATACGCACGGCATATGCAACATCTTAAGAAATAATGCAAAAAATCAACGAATAAAGAATAGGCAATTACTAATTTTAGGACTTGGACTAATTTCAAGTCTGTAACACCCCAACTACAAATACGACACTTAACAAACGGTTGCAGCGGAATTAAAACTCAACACATATCTTAATCCTTGGGTGTTACACGCCGTTAGCCACCCACGTGGCTAACAAGGCTAATACATACACGACGTACCGGTCTGATGGACAAGATTACCGAGCACTACACTTTACATTACCAACCGTTTCTAAACAGAAACAAATACATTTACATTACAACTGTACCGAGTCTATACCTTCAGCGACCGATATCAACTTCGGTCTTACATCTCTTACAACTACATAAACAACTAAACACTATCCATGTATAAACAGCTACCCTGTCCTACTCTCGAACGGCTGTCAGCTCCATTGTACCTGAAAAGTATGGGGGCCCCCCAAAGGGGGTCAGCACCTTTGCTGGTATGGTAATCGAGCAGCCCGCATGCTACCGGGCCACGCACAACTAATTGTCGAGTGAGCATGCAGTTTATTTTATTAAAGCATGCAAGAAAACAATAAACATATAACATGCTTATAAGCACACACAACCAACCAATGGGTTACAACCAGCAAAGTCAACACATCATCACTTGTTAGATTATGTACACTTTACTTAAGGTGTGTCGGATTAAGTATGGGTCCGCACCGTACATATTTACTTTACTTGGACGTGTCAGTCTTAATATAGACCGGAGCACACCAATACACATAACATTACATAGATGTGTCGGTATTAATATAGACCCGATCACACCATACACAATTTTCCCCTAACTCCAAATAATAGTGAGGTAGGTAAGCCTTGGTTAAGCTTGTGGGTGGTTGCAATCCAAGGAAGGAAAGCAACCTTAACATAACAGTAATCCCCCTAGCCCCGAATAATAATGAGGTAGGTAAGCCTTGGTTAAGCTTGTGGGTGGTTGTAATCCAAGAAGGAAAAACAGCCATAACATAACAGAGTGGGAGTCAATTCAATTATAGACATCAACTCCCAAACAACACGTGTGACCGGAACGACCGGATTCCTCACCCCCCATAATATATACATATTAGTTAGAAGTTCCTTTATGGAACTTATCACATCCATACACCATTTGGTGTTACAAGCTTGGTTAATCACACACGATGGAGGTAACATCCCATTCGACAAACATGGACAACAACATTCGTTAAACAACGATATATTAAACAAAGGCAACACACAACACACAACCACAATATACAACTAACACACAGATAGCCGTAGTTAGAACGTTCCCGTAGGTTGGGACGTTTAATCCGAATACCAATCTCTTATGTGATCCTAGAGTTGGTTAGCTACGGTTAAACATAATTAAGGTTAAACGGTATCGGGATTATTTACGCCACATTAATGAATTACTGTAAACTCATTTCATGCTTTATCTTGCAAGGTGGCAAACATACAGAAAAACACATAGGCATACAAGCCGGTGTAACCCGGTAGGACACAGGTTGCAAGAAAACCATACCTTACACCATGGGTTACCCTACCGTGTTCCCGAGGATTCGCTCCAACGCGTCACCTCACGCTTCCCGGGTAGTTTCCAAACAACTGGTATTATTTCAAATGTTTTTATTAACATCAAAGTCTTACGGTATGTAAATTTCTATTACTCCCGTACTTAACCCCGTTGACCCGTTATTCTTAACTTATTTATGAGATCTTAAGTTCACAACTTACACATTCACTCTCACACTTGTTTATACTTCCAATGGCCTTTAAAACTCACCAAACAAGGTCTAATCATCATCTAAAACCATTACCATTCACTTCCCCATCATAACAACACTTAAAAACACATTCTGGTGAAATTTTTAACTGGTCCAGGTTTGTGTCCGGGGTTAAACCCGGACCAATCCCGGATTTACTTTCTATGTTGTTTTTGACTTGGTACGGGTTTGTGTACTTGGATACAAACCCGGACCACATGAAAAATAGGTTCTGGGACGTTTTTGAGGTGGTCCGGGTTTTGCACTTGTTTACAAACCCGGACCATGTCTGTAGGTGTCAAAATTGACAGTTTTGACCAGTTTTCAACCCCTAATTCACCTCCAATCATTCCCTAAACTTTCCACATGTTTCCTACACGTTTAAACACCCTAAAACATGCTCTAAACCTCTTCAAACCATTGGTCAAATCCCTACTCAAATCCTTGCTCATTTTCTACAAATTCTTCATTCCCACTGTTACATTTTGCACACTTGTGCTACAGATTTTTACCTCTTGGCACTTGCATTATTGTTCTCACTCTATTTGACCATTCCAAATCCTCCAAGACAATGCACCTCTCATACCAAGGTTCATGCCTCAATTTTAAAACCTTAAATCCTCATTGTCTTCTAAAACTCCTAAGGCACTTAAACAACTTTCTTGCTACAGATTTTTGCATCAATCCTCCCTCCTTAAATAAGTATTCCCATGGTGATTTACTATCCCAAATCAATTCCCAACAACACCTAGTTAACACTTAAACTCTTCCAGCTCACATTACCATCTAAACCACTATATTTCTACCGAAATTTCGCCATAACTTCGTTGCTTTTCTAGCATTGTCCAAAACTCATCTTTCCGCCAAATTTTCATCCACATTCATCCTAATCTAGCCACACCCACAAGGGGTCCTACCAGCATACATAATTCAACAAAATCTCCTCAAACAACGTTATCAACATATATACTCAATTTACTTGGCTCCAAGGCCTTTAACTCAAACAACAATTCACAACTTCCTACAACCTCATCAAAATACATTGCCTCACTTATTTTGGGTTCATTATTTAAGTTACCCATTCCCAATATTATAGAATAATTACATAAGCACCAAGGTAGTTTAATTACCTTAATTTCACAAGCTTTTCTTCCCATTTCTCCCATTCTCTTCCTTGGTCACAATCGGCCAAGTTGGCCAACCACTTGCCAAACTCAAACATCAATATTCAAATGAGGAATTAGGCACTAAATATTACTCCTAGACTTATTAATTGAGCTAGGTTACAATGAGGAGTGCTTAGAGCACAAAAAGGAGAGATTACCTTGAAACCCTAGAATGACTTTTGGCCATGAATCAAAGGAGGACTCCCAAACCACCATTGGAGCCTTGTAGAATAACTCAAACAAGGAAAGAACAAGGAATGAGAATGGGGCAAAAATGGTCATACCAAGAAATGAAGGAAAGGTGGGTTTTTCATGGATATTTTTACCTTGTTTGAAAGAGGAGACTCCAAGCTTCAAGATGGGGCCCTTTTCTCTTCAAATGGGGAAAACCCATGGAGATGAAGTTCATCCTTTTGAAATTCCAAAAAGAGAGAAAGATAGAGGATGATGAGAGGATGAAGAATATGTATTTAATTTTGTGATTTGAGCTTTAACATAGCTTGGGCATGGCAAGGAATGGCAAGAAGCCATGGGAGGAGGAGAATAAAATCGTTCCAGCTTGGGAGGAAGAAGAAAGCGACAGAGAGGAGGATAAGAGAGGAAAGAGAAGAGGAAAAAGAAATAAGGGAGGAGAGAAACGGAAAAGGTATTTTAATACCATTTTGTTTTTTTGACTTATTCAACTCTCTCTTCCTTTACTAGCTAGTTTACTTGTGAGAGGGGTGTTGATTAGCTAAATAAAATCAGCCCCATATATGTATACAGCTGGAGCGTTTTTTTCGTCTTTTACAGAAATGCTCGTTAATTTACCCGGTTTAGCACTATTCACTAACCGGGGCCGTTTTCCGAATTTTCTTGTTTAATTAATTTTAATGGTGATTAAGCTTCCATTAATATTTATTTATAGTTATTTGGTGAACTATAATTTTTACGGGTTCGTTTGGCCACTTAAAGTCACATTTTCAGGTTTTCTCGAAAAACGTGTTTTAAGACTCCGTTAGCGTTTTAACGCATTATTTGGAACCGTTTTCTTCAAGAATTTTTCTCACATGTTCTTAGTGTGTAATTAGGATATAAAAATATATTTATAATCCCAGTGAAGGTTATATACCTCCTAAAATAATTTAATACACGTTTTCACGTTTTGTGACTTTTACGCATTTTCTTCTTCTTTTTGGTTTTTATTTCTTCACCAATGATCTTAAGGACTTAATTAGCCTTAGAAAATCTTAATTACATAATTAATTAACATATTAAGGTTTGGGGTATTTCAATCTACCCCCCTTAAAAGAACTTTGTCCCCAAAGTTCACAACTTCCCATGCATCTGTTAATTAGAATACCGGGTTTACTTGCAAGATACAACTTCCATACTAAAACACACTTTTACATAGCAACCCCGGAATTAACAGTCCGGGTAACATATCCACATCCATACATGACATACTTACATAATAACCTCGGACTCAACGGTCCGGGTAACATAACAATATTTAGACTCATATGTCTAGATAATATCTATTACACATATCACACAACGTGTCTTAGCATGTATAACAAACAGAAATACCTTTTCCATCTCTTCATGTGCTCGGTCCTAAGACTACAGGATGTTACAGTCCTCGAGTCCCATGTCGAGTACATATACACTGTGATCCCGCAGAACCCGGTCGCGATGGACACCTTCTGGTCCCCGTTCCTTTGGGAGATCAAAACAATCACATACATTTTTAAAATATACTTCTCATGTCACCGGTCCGAAGACAAGGGCTCATATGTCCTCAGTTCGTGAGCAAGTAATACGAAAATATTCTTTATGGGGTTAAGTAGAACAAATCCTTTATTGGAAGGATACTAATTGAAAATCCTCTATAAGGTCAAGTAAAGAAATCCTTCCTTTGAAAATACCATTCAAGAATCTTGGAAATATTAATTGAAGTCTTGAAATTACCAATTGAAAATTTGAAGACACCAATTTAAAATTCTTTTTGAAAACGCAATACAACTCCAAGTCCAATTTATGCTAACTGCATCTTATTCTTAACGTGATTATTTGTGACCAGTTATAGGGAGTTTCAAGAGTCATCCAACCCTGATGTGATCAGCATCAGTGTTGAACTATCTTTCCACCCCAATTTGTGTTCGGCTTCCCTTGATCTCATGATAATCAAGTTTCACCTCCCACTTCATTTTCAAACAGCAACTAATTCAAGCATGTACCATTTTCTATCTTTTAATCCATCTAGTCATATCATTACATCTCCAAGGGTGGAACTTTGTCCATCGATCATCTTCCAGATTCATCTTAAATCAAGTTACCTAGGGAATTTAATTCTCACTAGGTTCTATGTTGGTGTCATACCTCTTCATAAATCATAATACTGTATATATATATATATATATATATATATATATATACTTTTATCAAAATACAATACACGGTTTTACATTTAGTATTATATGAACATACATAGTCGGGGTTTTAGTTCCCCGGGAGTTTCTTACTCCTTACACTTGTACTCTCACACATAACAGTTAACAAGGTATATACATTTATCACAATGGTATTCGCATCTTCTGTGCGCAATTACCACAATTAAACCATGAATGAATGCACATGTTCATATTACATACGCACCAATAATCAAAACAAATTATTTTGTGCTATGCACAACATAATTCATGTACACTTGTACGTTAAAACACACTAAGCGGTTTTAGGCTCTACCCCCCTTAAAAGGGATTACGCCCACGTAATCAATCACTGAACATTGGTTTAAAATGTTCTGCCGCCGTGAAGTGTCTTAACTTCCACGCGGTCTGTTTTACAATGCGTTCTGGTTAGAGGATCTTAAGTTTAGTCCCTAAACCAAGAATTCTCATTGGAGCTTATTTAACTCATAATCGGTTTCAATTCTGGCCTGTCACGCTTCTAGGCATTGATGATTAGCCATTTACTCATATTCACTATGCACATTCCACATTTGAATCACTGGCCTCTGCTGCGCTACTCTGATAACTTAGAGCTTAGTTTGCTCCATTTGTTATTCTTAATGTATTGTACATCTCCGATTCATCACCTTTATCTTGTGAATTTCGGTTTCTCAACCAACGCATGGTATCTCTTACCGTGCGCTAATTCGGTGAGTTGCAAACTTTCCATCCACTGTTCAGATAACTTACTGCATATGCAGCTGTGTAAGTTCGTGATCATTTACTTAGTTTCATCCTACTTATTGTTGTTGAGGTTGAGCTACTACTACCTAATGTGTAGTGCTCTCTCGGTTATTTCCCACACATGAGTATATTCCATACTGATATTTGATATTCCGTGTCACTCCATATTTGGTTTCGTACAAGTACTCTTTCATTGGTACGACCTTGCATTTCCTATGCGTCGGTCTTATAGCGTTATAAATCTTTTTCTATTTCTACAAGATTTAACATTTTCTAAAATTCCTAGCTATCCCACTCGATCATTACTGTGCGCAAGTGCAATACCAAAACACTCAGTCACAGAGTGCAGAGGCGTAAACCCTTGGCAGTAAATCTCTTATGCGATTGCTATAGGAATGCACATTGTGTACTGGCTTACCCAATTTACTTGCTATCACTTATTGCACACCGTATTCTTACTTCTTGTACAACACTAACTTACATGGCATCTACTCTCATATTAGCTTCTGCTCATGTACTTCCATCATTCGTATTATGGTTCGTCATTCATTTGGATATCTACTGAATACACTATTTTTTGAGTCTTTATGCTCTTTGAGCGTTGTTCACTCTTCACTTAGCATCGCACACCTATGGCGGTTGCTATTAGACTTATTGTTCTTCTGGTCTCCACAACTGGTACAAACACTTCTTTTCGTATTATTCTTATTCAAACCATTCTTGGGTAATAACAATATGGTCAATCCTTAACATACTTCTTGAACTTGGTTCACATAACTACCGCTCCCGCGGTTTCACAATATGGAGAGGTATCCCCACTCTTAAAGCAATGGTTCGTTCTCCGCTCCATTCACTTGTACAATATAAACTTCCATAATCGATTAAATTTACATAACATATTTTATTTGTGGCTTATAAGCCTTACTGCCTCGAGCTCTGCTCATTGTAGGTTGTTCACACACATTTACTTTTCTGTACAACTTTATATGGTTTGGAGGTTGTATTGGGCTCCATGACAAGGTCGTTGCATCACACTTCCTTTCATGGGATGCCCCTTATGAATGTCAGACTGCCTCCCGACAACTTATGTTTAAACTGAGTATTAGTTTCAACTCTCGTGTTCCTATCACGACATTTCGTTTGACAATTCTTGACCCAAACACCCTTCAGGACAGCTCCTGGGTGTTACTAGGTTATGCCAATACATCTGGCTTGTACTTGTGGGTATGTTTAGTTAACTACATCACTTTGCGTTCTTTACTGGGTATACTATCCTCTTCTATGAAGATCAATATTCCCTGGTAGTCTAGGTGATCATTCCGGGAGTTTCATCCCGTTCGTTGCACATTAACATGTCCATATTAGGCATTGGCCTTACCATGTATAGACTGGGTATGTGTTCCAGCTATCATATTTTATTCCTCGGGATTCTTGAGACATATGAGATGTCTTCACTTACTAGTCAGTGCGCTCCACGCTTCTTGACTCATAAACATTTCCTTGAAATGGATTCACTAATGCTTTTAGTTTCGTTAACTTAGCTGGGTTCCTTTACATCAACCATTCTTGGCAATTCATTGCTCTAGTTTAACTTTTACTGTTGACCGTAGTATGGACTCGACTACTTCCCGTGTTCCAGACTCCACTCGTATACATATGTGGGGTACCCTACTGATACATTGCTACTTGCCCGACTAACCCATAAAAGGTCTGTCAGGCCCACAAGCTCCTATCGGAGTGCGGTCGTCCCACATTTCAGTTAGTACACTCGTAGTGTCCGTCACACGCCTAGGTGAAGTATTCTGTTGTCAACTCCCTCATATCGTCCTATGATAATATGCATTTCGTGCTTCCCAAACTATATCTTAAGGGAAATTGGTCCACTGTCTGTATCTAGTATGAACTGGATCCCTTCCCTCGGTTAATACCCTCGGGTTGTAGGATTGTTCTAAAGTTGCTCGAAAGCAAATGGGTACAGCTTACCTACTGTGTGGCACTGAGGCCGGTGTAGGTCCTATAGTTTTGATTTTTAAAGAAAATATGAAGTTTGAGAAAAAATTTGGGCTTAAAAGAAAGTTTGAGATAATTATGAGTTGGAAGAAAATCTGGGTGTGAAAACGGTTTGAAATAAATCTGGGTTTAGAAGAAAAACTGGGTCCATAAGAAAATTCTTCCCAGTATTTAAAATGTTTTCACACTTTGACCAAGTCTAGCTTCTCGCTGACTGGTATATCTTCACATACAATGGTTAGGCCACTAAGCCTTTCCATGTTTCACTCTCAACTTCTTGGATTCGCGATTCTATAACAACTTCGTTCACCAATACGGTACTCCACTAAGGACTTCATAGTCATTAAATTTTTCCCGAATAGCTTCGCTATAGCTGCAAGCCATGGCAAGTGCGCCATGCTGGCTAGTTGTCGGTTCAACACACACTGGTTTCGGTACTACTTTTATCATCACCGTGTTTGGTAGCCTTGTTGGCTCTTCCTTTGACCTTACAGTTTTGGTAATAGAACATTCGAGCGATTCTCTTCGGTCTTGACATGGTAGTCATTAACTAGGGTGACTCTCCCTTCACTTAACTCTGTGTTCTTCCTTAATGTTCCTCCCCA
This sequence comes from Limonium bicolor, assembly GCA_023374045.1. NCBI lineage: Eukaryota > Viridiplantae > Streptophyta > Magnoliopsida > Caryophyllales > Plumbaginaceae > Limonium > Limonium bicolor. The sequence continues at coordinate 322,108,733 of CM041778.1, read as the reverse complement.
AGCATTTGTCGTGGTTACCGAGACTTGGATTTTCTTGTTTAGGTACTACTACGTAGCCCTATTGAAGTATGCTTCACTAATACTCCCACAGTTATTTAAACTATGATAATCAGGTATTACAGCCTCTTTGGCGTGTAGGTTTGGAATCATCCAACCGTGACTAGTTCCTTAGTCGGTTACTATACCATTGTCGGTATTATTAACAATTGTGGTCCCGTAGACATGTGTCTCGGGTTGGTTGCTCCTCCGTTTTCCGCTTCTGTGCTCAGTTAGTGCTTTCTTTCTTATTGGCTGGGTTTCCTCGAATGCTAGGCATGTCGACCCAGGTCGCCGGAAATTTCGGTCTCTTGTAGATAGGATTCTTAATCTTCCGCTATGAAGTGCGGGTAAAGGTGTTCAAACAGGTTCCGTCTCTGGGATTCTCAGTTCTTGGAATCTACCGCATGACAGGTTTTGGTTCTTATAGGAATAATTCATAACAGCTAGGTCGGGTTGCTCCCGAGTATGAGAGGACTTTCCATCTCTCTGGCGCTCTTTCCCGAGTTACAAAACGGGGGTTGTGGAGGGCGGGTATGGATGTTGTAGGTATCCCGTACACACGGGGAATGCCTAACTAGCATATCTCTCACGCTATCACTGAACCCTTAACCCAAAGTCTTAAACTCCTAACTCGGTACTTCCTAAGCTCGGTATTTCCAGTCATCAGAGCGATACTTCGCTCTGATACCACTTTTTGTAACACCCTAACTACAAATACAACACTTAACAAACGGTTGCAGCGGAATTAAAACTCAACACATATCTTAATCCTTGGGTGCTACACGCCGTTAGCCACCCGTGGCTAACAGGCTAATACATACACAACGTACCGGTCTGATGGATAAGATTACCGACACTACACTTTACATTACCAACCATTTCTAAACTGAAACAAATACATTTACATTACAACTGTACCGAGCCTATACCTTCAGCGACCGATATCAACTTCGGTCTTACATCTCTTACAACTACATAAAAAACTAAACACTATCCATGTATAAACAGCTACCTCGTCCTACTCTCGAACGGCTGTCAGCTCCATTGTACCTGAAAAGTATGGGGCCCCCCAAAGGGGGTCAGCACCTTTGCTGGTATGGTAATCGAGCAGCCCGCATGCTACCGGGCCACGCACAACTAATTGTCGAGTGAGCATGCAGTTTATTTTATTAAAGCATGCAAGAAAACAATAAACACATAACATGCTTATAAGCACACACAACCAACCAATGGGTTACAACCAGCAAAGTCAACACATCATCACTTGTTAGATTATGTACACTTTACTTAAGGTGTGTCGGATTAAACATGGGTCCGCACATGGTACATATTTACTTTACTTGGACGTGTCAGTCTAAATATAGACCCGAGCACACCAATACACATAACATTACATAGATGTGTCGGTATTAATATAGACTCAATCACACCATACACAATTTCCCCTAACTCCAAATAATAGTGAGGTAGGTAAGCCTTGGTTAAGCTTGTGGGTGGTTGCAATCCAAGGAAGGAAAGCAACCTTAACATATAATCCCCCTAGCCCCGAATAATAATGAGGTAGGTAAGCCTTGGTTAAGCTTGTGGGTGGTTGTAATCCAAGAAGGAAAAACAACCATAACATAATAGAGTGGGAGTCAATTCAATTATAGACATCAACTCCCAAACAACACGTGCGACCGGAACGACCGGATTCCTCACCCCCCATAATATATACATATTAGTTAGAAGTTCCTTTATGGAACTTATCACATCCATACACCATTTGGTGTTACAAGCTTGGTTAATCACACACAATGGAGGTAACATCCCATTCGACAAACAGACAACAACATTCTTAAACAACGATATATTAAACAAAGGAAACACACACACAACCACAATATACAACTAACACACAGATAGCCGTAGTTAGAACGTTCCCGTAGGTTGGGACGTTTAATCCGAATACCGATCTCTTATGTGATCCTAGAGTCGGTTAGCTACGGTTTAACACATAATTAAGGTTAAACGGTATCGGGATTATTTATGCCACATTAATGAATTATTGTAAACTCATTTAATGCTTTATCTTGCAAGGTGGCAAACATACAGAAAAAACACATAGGCATACAAGCCGGTGTAACCCGGTAGGACACAGGTTGCAAGAAAACCATACCTTACACCATGGGTTACTCTACCGTGTTCCCGAGGATTCGCTCCAACGCGTCACCTCACGCTTCCCGGGTAGTTTCCAAACAACTGGTATTATTTCAAATGTTTTTATTAACATCAAAGTCTTACGGTATGTAAATTTCTATTACTCCCGTACTTAACCCCGTTGACCCGTTATTCTTAACTTATTTATGTGATCTTAAGTTCACAACTTACACATTCACTCTCACACTTGTTTATACTTCCAATGGCCTTTAAAACTCACCAAACAAGGCCTAATCATCATCTGAAACCATTACCATTCACTTCCCCATCATAACAACACTTAAAAACACATTCTGGTGAAATTTTTAACTGGTCCGGGTTTGTGTCCGGGGTTACATACCCGGACCAATCCCGGATTTTACTTTCTGTGTTGTTTTTGACTTGGTCTGGGTTTGTGTACTTGGATACAAACCCGGACCACATGTAAAAATAGGTTTCGGGGACGTTTTTGAGGTGGTCCGGGTTTGTGCACTTGTTTGCTAACCTGGACCATGTCTGTAGGTGTCAAAATTGACAGTTTTTGACCAGTTTTCAACCATTAATTCACCTCCAATCATTCCCTAAACTTTCCACATGTTTCCTACACGTTTAAACACCCTAAAACATGCTCTAAACCTCTTCAGACCATTGGTCAAATCCCTACTCAAATCCTTGCTCATTTTCTACAAATTCTTCATTCCCACTGTTACATTTTGCACACTTGTGCTATAGATTTTTACCTCTTGGCACTTGCATTATTGTTCTCACTCTATTTAACCATTCCAAATCCTCCAAGACAATGCACCTCTCATACCAAGGTTCATGCCTCAATTTTAAAACCTTAAATCCTCATTGTCTTCTAAAACTCCTAAGGCACTTAAACAACTTTCTTGCTACAGATTTTTGCATCAATCCTCCCTCCTTAAATAAGTATTCCCATGGTGATTTACTATCCCAAATCAATTCCTAACAACACCTAGTTAACACTTAAACTCTTCCAGCTCACATCACCATCTAAACCACTATATTTCTACCGAAATTTCGCCATAACTTCGTTATTTTTCTAGCATTGTCCAAAACTCATCTTACCACCAAATTTTCATCCACATTCATCCTAATCTAGCTACACCCACAAGGGGTCCTACCAGCATACATAATTCCACAAAATCTCCTCAAACAACATTATCAACATATATACTCAATTTACTTGGCTCCAAGGCCTTTAACTCAAACAACAATTCACAACTTCCTACAACCTCATCAAAATACATTGCCTTACTTATTTTGGGTTCATTATTTAAGTTACCCATTCCCAATATTCTAGAACAATTACATAAGCACCAAGGTAGTTTAATTACCTTAATTTCACAAGTTTTTCTTCCCATTTCTCCCATTCTCTTCCTTGGTCACAATCGGCCAAGTTGGCCAACCACTTGCCAACCTCAAACATCAATATTCAAATGAGGAATTAGGCACTAAATATTACTCCTAGACTTTTTAATTGAGCTAGGTTACAAGGAGGAGTGCTTAGAGCACAAAAAGGAGAGATTACCTTGAAACCCTAGAATGATTTTTGGTCATGAATCAAAGGAGGACTCCAAACCACCATTGGAGCCTTGTAGAATAACTCAAACAAGGAAAGAACAAGGAATGAGAATGGGGCAAAATCGGTCATACCAAGAAATGAAGGAAAGATGGGTTTTTCATGGATATTTTTACCTTGTTTGAAAGAGGAGACTCCAAGCTTCAAGATGGAGCCCTTTTCTCTTCAAATGGGGAAACCCATGGAGATAAAGTTCATCCTTTTGAAATTTCGAAAAGAGAGAAAGATAGAGGATGATGAGAGGATGAAAAAGTATTTATTTTGTGATTTGAGCTTTAACAATGCTTGGGCAAGGCAAGGAATGGCAAGAAGCCATGGGAGGAGGAGAAAAATCGTTCCAGCTTGGGAGGAAGAAGAAAGCGACAGAGAGGAGGAAAAGAGAGGAAAGAGAAGAGGAAAAAGAAATAAGGGAGGAGAGAGAGGGAAAAGGTATTTTAATACCTTTTTATCTTTTTGACTTATTCAACTCTCTCTTCCTTTACTAGCTATTTGATAGGGGTGTTAATTAGCTAAATAAAATCGGCCCCATATATGTATACAGCTGGAGCGTTTTTTTTGTCTTTTACAGAAATGCTCGTTAATTTACCCGGTTTTGCAGTATTCACTAACCGGACCCGTTTTCCGGAATTTTCTTGTTTAATTAATTTTAATGGTGATTAAGCTTCCATTAATATTTATTTATAGTTATTTGGTGAACTATAATTTTTACGGGTTCGTTTGACCACTTAAAGTCACGTTTTCGGGTTTTCTCAAAAAACGTGTTTTAAGACTCCATTAGCGTTTTAACGCATTATTTGGAACCGTTTTCTTCTAGAATTTTTCCCACATGTTTTTAGTGTGTAATTGGGATATAAAAATATATTATAATCCCAGTGAAGGTTATATACCTCCTAAAATAATTGAATACGCGTTTTCACGTTTTGTGACTTTTACGCATTTTCTTCTTCTTTTTGGTTTTTATTTCTTCACCAATGATCTTAAGGACTTAATTAGCCTTAGAAAATCTTAATCACATAATTAATTAACATATTAAGGTTTGGGGTATTTCAAAGTCCCCGGCAACGGTGCCATTTTGCTAACTAAGGATTTGTAGGATAAAATTATATACAAAAATGTATAAAACAATGGAAAAAATGCAAAGAATCCTACAACTCTAAATACGGGTAGCAAAAATTCCCGGTCGGAATATAAGACGAGTAAATTACGACAAAGTATTGAACCCTAGGGACTTTAATAGAAAAATTATTCTTAAGCCTAATAATTACCTAATTCTAACAAGGGGGAAAATTTAATCATTGATTTAAATTAAGAAATCTATCTAAATAACTAATTAAATGGTTAATTACTACGAACTACTCCTTAGTTCGGAACAATAATCCATATAAAACAAGTATGATCACCAATTCAAACTCACAAGTCTCGAATTAACCAGTTTCTGAATGCGCCGGATGCAATGCCGGATAGAGGCTGCACGGCATATTCAAGGAATTGAATGCGCCGGACACAAACCACCCGACAATGGATCCGGCAAAGACAAAAGTTCAACATTATTAATCAGTTTCGAATCCGAAACTTATACTCACTTCCTATTATCGAAATCAACAAATTTTATGTCAATACACGAACCAGAAAGTGGAGAATTTAGTGGTTAATTCAAAATCCTAATTATCACCTCCTAAAATGTAAAAGATAAATGCAAGGATTCCTTAGATTCCTCAACCAAGTCTGCCTTTGTTTGATTGACAAAGGAAGAACTTTGACCGTAAGGAGATTAGTAGAACACTAAATCTAATTTGCACAACAACCAAAAATCTAAGTGAAACTTTGAAATTTAATTAAGTGGTCAATATTGTCTTACAAAGGAATCATCATTCCAAGCCAAAGTGTACAAGAAAAATCCTACTGCATCATCTACCAAAAATAGAAGAAGAAGTGCAAGAAGAGTAAGGAATTGATCTAGCCTTAACCACTTGAAGATTCCTTCTTCTCTTTGATGGATGACTTGTAGCAATTCCTTGGCAGCAATCGGACCAATTTCTTGGAGAATAAGTGTGTGAAAATTTAGTGTAAAGTGTTGTTGAAGTGTAGACTCTCGGCCTATTTATAAGCATCAAAAACCTCTTGTGCCGGGAGTCATGCCGGATCAATTGTATCCGGCACCACGTGTTTTCTAACGGTCGAAACCGCCCAATCCCGTGAAACGGTGCTAATACCGGATCAGTTGTACCCGACAGCAGTTGTTTAGATAACGGTAAGTAACCGCTGTCTGTCGGTGAACCGTCCTCCTGGATGCTGGCTAGGAGATACCTGGCACTTCGTCCAACAACACTTCTATTCTGCTCCATTCTCTTGTCGGGTGTTGAACTCACGGCATCAAGCCCGGCATTACTTCACTTCTTGGATTAAGATTTGATTCCTTGCACGAAAATACAACAACATAAGCCCGATCTTATAAAAATGGACATTATAATCTAAATGACATAAAAACTAGTTATTTCATATATTGTGGCTAAATATCTTATAATTCTAGCTTATAAAACATGATAAGTCTGAGGCTTATCACTAGTCTATCAGCTGTTACTGTATTTGAGTAGGTCTTTTTAGTCACGTGGGTGACTAACGACATTGTTTCACCCACCGTTGTGTTTGGATTATCTGATGCGAAGGTAAGGATGAGTAGAGTTATTTGTTGTTAATGATGAGATTAGCGGTAGGGGTGTTACACAATTGATTAGTTCATTTAATTCAATTGGACCCAATTTGGGTCCTGCCTATTGATTATGACCGTAATACTTAATTTCATCTAATCCAATTAAACCCTTAACTTCACGTTTTCCAAGTTAATTAAATAACCAGATCCCTCCACAGATTTCTCAATTTCCTATTTTAACTAAATTTAAATTCAAATTTGTTTAAAAGTCTTAGCCCAATTTTCAATTGATTAAATCTTCCAAATTAGCTCTAATTTGAATTATTCAAACTCATATCACTCTTCAAATTCACGAATCCATCCAGTACCCATTGGAAACCCTAATTTTGGCTTAAATCCCAATTTTGACCAAGTTCTAATTTTGACCAAGTTGAATTTCCATTTCTAACTTTGACCGAACTCCTTTGAACTTTATAGAAATTACATAATTGCCTTAAATTCCTCAAATTCACATTTTTACCCACAATTTTATCACAATCACCATTTCACCCTCAATTTTTTTGAATATAAATTTTTGCCTCAATTTTCAGAAACCCTAATTTCAAATATCTAACCTTAATTTTTGGATATGACAATAGCCGTTAATTAATTCAAGTTTCCAGTTGAATAATTTTCTAGAACTAACCTAATTCAAATCTGTAATATCCATGAGATTTACCTTCCACATCGATTGGAGGGGAGAACGAGCCACTCCTTATATGGGTGGGGATACCTCTCCTTGTTGTGAGGCCTTTTGGGGCTAGGAAACCCCAGGAACAAAACCGTGCGGCCTGTAAGCCAGAGCGGACAATATCACAACAGTGGGATACTGGGCTATTACAGTTGGTATCAAAGCTAGACCCAGGTCGGTGTGCCGGTGTGGCCCGCGAGGGCGATGGGCTCCCAAGGGGGGTGGAGTGTAATATCCTTGAGATTTACCTCCCACAACGATTGGAGGGGAGAACGAATCACTCCTTATATGGGTGGGGATACCTCTCCTTGTTGTGAGGCCTTTTGGGGCTAGGAAACCCCAGAAACAAAACCGTGCGGCCTGCGAGCCAGAGCGGACAATATCACAACAGTGGGATACTGGGATTACAAAATTGCATTAAGAATCCTCATTGTTGGGTCGCTAATTACACCAAATAAATTGAACCCAATTTTCAAAATCAGAAACAAAACTTAAACTTAATACCCTGGGTTTAACGTTCATAGTTAATCTACTCTAGTTCCTTTTCTGTTTCCACTAATCCAAACGTCCAACTTAACTTAAACTTTCAGATCATAAGGTTTACAGAAAATTTTAATCTCGTTTTGTCAAAGTATCCAAGTAAAGCCCTATATTTTCGAACTTCCACAGCATTCAGCAAGATCCTAGATTCTGGATCTATTTACATCACCACAAGAACACAGATTTTTTTTGGTTCTAGCTTACGACCCCCATTCACCACACTTTTCGGATAGAACAGAAGCAAAACAGTAAACAATTTGACTGACATGAAACTAACACTTAAGTTAAATTGAGAACCTTTTTTGGTTCCAAGCCATAACTTGTCAGCCCCATATCGGCAATTGTTTCTGGACTTCCATGGGATTTTTCGGACTCGGCAAAGCAGACACGCCTGGGTGGCTTACCCGCATGTGAACAAAATAGATAACAAGAAGTTAGTGTTTGTTTTAGATATGGATAGATAAATGAAATTTCTGGTCAGGGATTTATAGATTTATACTTACATTTTGGGTGTGGTTTCTCTTCTATTTATTCTTACGATTCATGGACCTTGGCCAAAATAACAAACTCATGTTGTCTCATACGTGAAATAGAGAAGAAAATGAGGGGAGAAGTAAGATTAGGATTTTCGTAAACTAATAATGAAAATTCCGAAGGAAAGGAACCAGACCTTTACCTCTTGAATTCGGTTTGAATCAAGGCACAAGTTCCACCACCATTTTTCTTTTAGGAATCACCGCAAGCACCGGTAAGGACTAACAAGAAAAGAAGATATTGTAGAAGAGGGAGGTGCAGCCTTGCTCGCCAGTAAAATAGTTAGGAGAGGGTAGATGGGGAATGAAGAAGTATCAGTGTAGAGCATTGTTCCTATCAGATAGGGTTTCAGAAATTGAAGATAGAAGATAAAGAATGGGAGGTGCAGAATGTTATGTTCCTTATTCTAATTAGGCCCATCAGGTCTGTTTCTAATGTTCAAGCCCGGATTTTTAATTTTTCGGCTAGGCCGAGCCAGCCCCAATATTTTTCAGCTCTGCCTCTATCCGGCCCGCCCAGTTCTGCTTTTTATTTTTTATAAATAATTAATAAAAATTGAATAAACAATTAAATTTTAAATAAATAATTAAATTCTACTTAAATATTAAAAAATATAAAATTTTAAATAAAAATTAAATTATATATATAGTATAGTTTTAAATAATAGTATATATTTTTGTCCAAGCCCGCCCTAATTTTTTTCAAGCCCGGTTTTATAAACTTTTTCAAGCCGGTTCAGGTCGGATCCCCAGGCCGGGTTGAGTTTGATCAACTCTAGGTTCATGTTCCTGGTTACGCTTCCATAAAGCCTCTCATGCTCTGATGCATTCATAATCGGATGCTTTTTCTCCTTGCTGGATAGGGAACCATCCTTGAGGATAAGGTTGACCTCAGCAATTGAGACTCTTGTGGTCTTCACTCCTGGGCACTAGACCGTGGGGTTCTTGGGATGTTATTTATATATATATAAGTAGCTGAAATCAGCAAGAAGGCAATACTTGGGTTCATAGTGACCCTTTCACGCTAGAACAATTTACAATGATAGATATCAATACAACATTAACAGGAAACTAAGTAATCAATTAGGTCGGTGCAAGAGAGCAGTAGCAGCTTTGAGGGATTTTGTCATCTTGTTCCACTCTAAAACACCCCTTTTAGTAGATTCTGAAATAGCCAGCCAGTTTTGTGTGACAGCTTCGGAGACTAGTTTATTTCTAGTTATCCAGATAGCTCCAAGTGAGAAAACAGTGTTAAGATTCACCCAACCTTGGCTGATTTATCTTTGAGAACGCTTCTTCAAATCAAGAATGGGTCTATCTTGTTACCGGGGCAAACAAACATGATACCCCACCAGTTGATTGAGGTTCCATAAATTACGATAAGCTTGACAGTGGAGGAAGAGATGGTTTGAGGTTTCAGTTGGTAGGGAGATCTGAGGAAAAGGTGCAAACCATTCAGCTTGTGCAAATGCACGGCCTATTTTACTCATTGTGTGCCGGTTACGTCAAGTGTAAGATGCTCCTTGAGGCTGATTTTGGTTATTTATAACTCATCAAACCAGCTCCTCAGAACCTCCAATATTCTTGATTTGACTGTTGCATTCCCTTTCTTTAGTTTTTTACTTGCAGAACTTCATTCATTCTCCTAGCCAATAGGATCGGTGATGGGAAAGTATGCTTTGAATCTGATTGAAATTTGCTAACCAAGCTTCTACTATGTTGAAGAGTAGACAAAAACAATGCAACCAGTGAAATGGATTGATAACCACTATATTCCAACTGTAATCCAATGAGAGCCTTTCTGATGATTGAGTACGTGTACCACATTTGGATTCCATATCACTATGACACCCCCTGAGTGTCCAAGGGCGGGGACCTCTAACCATTTCAAGTTATCTCCGGTCCCCAGAGGTCATGGTGATCAGTGATTGGTGTTTTTTTAGTGTGATTCAAAGATTCCTATTATGCTGGTGCCAGCTTCTTTGATCTCCCTTTGAGCATTGCCCAGTGTTCGGGTTTGTTAATTCCTCGAACGTTTTGAAAGTAAATTTGTTCTATCATTTTATTTGGGGCTCGTAGCATTGTTCAGTCTCTTATTTTGATGTAGGGTGTTAGCAATGTTCTGCAAAGAAATTTCAGGATGAGGGAAAAGGAAATTTAATTTCGTGACAATTCTAGGCATTGTTGGGCTTCGATTGTATCTGGGATGGGGGGAAAGGCATATGGGACTGAGACGGATTTGGGATGGTGGAAACTTGTGAGGGAGTGTGTGGGTTTGGGTGGGCTTCTAGAGTGAGAAGTGTGTGCGGGTATATGGGGAGATTGACCTTAGTTGTACTAACTTGTTGTGTTTTGGCAGTCACAATATAAAGAAGAGTGGTTTGGGGATTGGGCTTCCTCTATTGAGTTCAAAAGGACAAGGGAGTTGTTTGAAAGAAGAGGTGAAAAGATGCTTGTTGGTCGATCTTCCACCATAGTTGGTAGAGCATTGATAGGGTAGATTGGCATCGCAAACGAAAATGTCGGGGCTAACTGCTTAGTGCAGTACTGATTGAAAATGATATTGGTTGATTATCAGCAGTGGCGTGCCAAGAGATCTTGGGATGTCTCCAGCAATAATGAGATAGTTTGTTAGAAGGAGTTGTAGAGGCTATCGCGATAAAAATGACTATGTGGAGTTAATGCTTTGGGGATATTCAAGCTGCTTGGGGAGTTGTTGTCAGACCTTTGGGATCCCTGAGATTAATGAGGACATTTCAAATATTGGAGCCCCGCCGTCGGCGCCGACACTAGAACTACACGGTGGTTGTACTGGTTGCGGACCATTTTTACCAGATACTATATTGTTTGTCTATGTTCAGATAGCTCATCTAACCAATATTCCACAACTTCGGCTGTAGATATGTATCCTTCTATGGATACTGAGACTTCCTCATTGATTATTTGCATCCTTGACGTTTCTATCTGGATGTGGGCTTCCAAGTAGTTTGGTATTTTGGCCATGTTAGGGTCGATTGATAGTATAAAGCCAAATCTTTCAATGATTGCAAAAATTGCATTCTCTAACCATGATTGTATAGGGATGCCCCGAAGAGCTATACTTGTCGATCATTTCTCTAGTTGGTCCTTCTGCTCCCACATGACCACATCCCAAACGAGATCCCTTCCTAGGCTAGAATAGAAGGTATAAATGCTTGTGCTTTTTCATAAGTCAGGTCTAATTTTTTTTTCCAAGCCAGCCTGGTTTCGTTGGAGCTCGGCCGGCTTTTTAAGTCGGGACTAGCTTTTTACTGGTCCGAACTCTTTTTTCAAGCCTGAATTTTTGGATTTTTTTAAGGCTGGACCGGGTCAGGTCACCGGGCCGAATTGAGTTTGATCAGCTCTAGGTTCATGTTCCCGATTATGCTTCCATGACCTCTGATGTGTTTGGTGTATTCATAGTCGAATGCTTTTTTCTCCTTGCTGAATAGGCAACCGTCCTTAAAGATAAGGTTAACCTCAGTAATCAGCAATCAGCAATCAGCAATCAGGACTCCTGCGGTCTTCGCTCGTGGGCACTCGACTATGGGGTTCTTAGGCTGTTATTTGTAGTTTCAAGCTTTATTTTCAAACCTTTCTGTTTGCAATCTAGATCTATTAACCTTTAGCTCTTGTTTTAGGTTTGTAATCAACTATTATTAATATCATAAGAAAACCAACGTGATACTTACGTTCACCTCTGGTTGCGCCCTGACGAAGAAATGCGAGCCCAGTGGTGACGAGCGGGCTGTCGGAGCACAACTGTTGGGAAATTTAGGATTCTTTGAATTCAAATTGAGAAACCTACTAGTTCTAACTCCAATTCTATATATAGCTTATATACCCCCTTCTTTTCATCTGGGAATTCAAGGTTGTTCAACCGGGAAGAAGATAAAGGTGAGCGACCGGATCACTTGAGATAAGTCAACTTCGAGGATTCGCTGACAAACACCGCAATGTCGAACCAAAATCAAAGCTGCTGCAGGGGAGGAGGTACTGCTGGTGCTGCGAGGAGTAACAGCAGCAATGCCAGTGCCAGGGTCGTTGTGGTCGGCGGCGGCGTTGCTGGTTCTGTAATCGCCAAAACCCTCCAGTTTGATTGCGATCTTACCCTCATCGATCCGTAAGTCTCTCAATCCTATACTCCTTTCAGTCATTTATCTTGCTATAGCCTTGCTATAAGGACTATCAATCCGTTTGGATATCGCTGAACAATCTAAAATTTGCTGTCCTCTGGACGAGTGAAGCATAATTTGGTGGTAATTTTCGATGTTCTCGTCCGCTTCCTTCGAATTTGCTTTAATTGGCATATTTTAGAAGTTTGCACCGATTTTAAACTAGTAGGATGATGGCTCGTTTGCTGTTGTGGGAAATTCCTTCGCTCCTGGCTGGTCAAAGTTAAAATAATTAACCATGCCATAAGTAAAGGAAAGGAGTCATTGTTATTTTTTTTCATATGAATCAAGCTATATGTATTAGTCTCTGAGGTCCTCATTTGGAAGTTACATACATCTTTATCAAACCCATTAAGACACGCCAAAATTTATTAAACCAGCATACTCGATAAAAACTACGAATGTAGTTCATGTTAATATATTGCAAGATGTTGGTTTTGCAACAACGTCAACTTGAACAAGGCTTCTGGAACAGGAAAGATTTTTGAAATCACATGGGCGTGCTTGAGGAATACGGTGGAGCCATCATTCGGGCAAAGGTCAGTGATCAACCATAGAGATTACCTCACCAACACCCAAGTGATTGTGTCCAAGGCCACTGGTATTACCTCATCAAATATATTGACTGAAGATGGTTCTGCGGTGCCATATGACTATGCAGTCATCGCCACTGGTCATGCCGATCCCCTCCCTAAGACAAGATATCAAAGACTTGACCAATACCAAGCAGGTTAAGATTTTATCCTTGATTGAATTTATTATAGTTGCATCATTTCTTTTTTCTTGTGTTAGTGGGGTTTGACATTTATCTGGCGTTTTGCTCTCAAATGATGAGGCAGATAATGAGAAGATCAGAAATTCCAGATCCATTTTGATAGTCGGAGGTGGACCCACTGGTGTTGAACTTGCAGGAGAAATCGCCACTGATTTTCCTGAAAAGAAAGTCACTCTGGTCCATAAGGGCCAAAGGTTATTGGAATTTATTGGACCCAAAGCCTCCAACAAGGCCCTGGATTGGTTGAAACAGAATAAAGTAGAAGTGAAGCTAGAGCAGTCTGTAAAACTTGATGTGGATTCTGCTGAGAAGAAACAGTATAAAACTTCTCTCGGAGAGACCATTGAGGCAGATTGTCACTTCTTATGCATTGGTAAACCTGTCGGCTCAGCTTGGCTTAAAGGTACAATGCTGGAATCCTATTTGGACCAAAAGGTTGATGGTTGATGAACATTTAAAGGTTAAAGGTCTTGACAATGTCTTTGCAATAGGAGATATCACTGACATTCAGGTCTGCAGACATTTCACTTATCATCTACTATTTTTTTTTTGCCCTAAATTTTGCACTACAGAATTTGCTAAATGCGAAATTGGCACGCTTTAGAGTTTTTTTTTATGAGCTGGGACATGCTTCAAAGCTAATTCCATGCGTAGATACTCAGCTTCATAGATGTTGCATTATATGAATCCAAGCTTAAGGTTTTTCTTTTTTCTAACAAAACAATCAGGAACTGAAATTGGGATATTTAGCCCAGAACCATGCTGACATAGCTGCAAAGAACTTGAAGGTGATGATAACAGGAGGGAGTAAGTGTAAGATGTCGACCTACTCGCCTAGCTCAGCTCCTGCGGCGGTTGTTTCTCTGGGAAGGAAAAACGGTGTTGCTGAACTTCCATTCCTCACTTTGAGCGGGTTTGTGCCTGGTTATTTAAAGTCCAGGGACATGTTTGTGGGAAAGACAAGGAAAAGGCTCGGCTTGGATCCTAATAAGGTTGCGGATTCCTAGAAATTCCCTCTCACCCCTACTTTTTCCTTTCTTTTGGGCTCCTGAGGAAGGATTTTAAGGCGTCGGTAACAAGTTTGTTGTTTTGTATCTAGTTCTTTTTGTTTCTTTTTTTTTACCCTTGAGTCAAAAGTCACTAAGCTCATCAGATAAGGATTTGTAATGTGTTTACTGTAATTGATCAAAGTTGAAAACAGAATGTAATAGTAGTAATAATCATAATAATAGAGCTTTGATATTGATGAAACTTTCTGTTTCCTTGATGACTTTTTCTGCGAAAAGAAAAAAAAAATCTGTTAACAGAAAGAAACTGCTACGTTTCTTTGAGTTGAGATTGACAATTCACCGTCCAGCGTGTGAATACACTACTATCTTAGGAATTTGATTGAAAATACTGGTTGCAGTAGCACTAGCAGCACGATCATGTTTTCTACGTCTCGTCCAGTCTCGCTTTCGTTGGAAGCTTGAAGGATAGAACCCACTTCATGAATTTATAAACAGGATCGTACTTTCAAGTAATCCATTCAATATGATAACTGGACTCAATAAAGATGCCGGTTCCATGTAGTACACAATTCTAAGAAGTATAGCACGAGATTTTAGTGTTTGTATCAAACATTTGGGTTTACAGACATAACTGCAAGTGCATGTGTCTGTCGATTCTACTACTTGGCTTGAAAAAATTTCAAGCAATATTCTTCAAGTTCTATCAAACTAACATTTTTTTAAAGCAAGGGATGGTGGACGATCAAATAAAGGAATCACAAAGTTAATTGTCCTCTGCCCATAAAGGTTCGAAATTGAAGGAACTTATTCCTTAGATGTCTCTATTTGTTAGTCTTCCATCTCAAAACACTTGTGGGCATGACAACTAGCAGGGTATTTGTATTATTCACTTTTGATCTGCAACATAACACTTTTGATCAATATTATAAGATGTATAATCATAATGACATTGAAACGTACTCAAAAGTATGAGGAACCATCCCCTTATTCCTTTGTAATATGAACAATTATAAAAGAGAAGGCATGTAATAGATATCACTTGTTATTTTTCTTTAAATTAATGATTTTGGAAGAGTGAAGCTTCAAATATGGATGTAATAAATTAATGCAATCATTAAATTTATACAAACACAACAAAGATTCAAAGAAAACACACATAAGCTACAGGGATAATTAATAAATTAATGTATGGATAAAACTATAATGCATGTAACAAAAAAAAAAATGAGATGAAGCACCTAGCTATTTACTTCTAAGATATTTATACTTAAAAAATTATGTGGCCTCACAAGGACCATAAAATGATGTTTGGATCTAATCTTGCTTACTTGTTATGACATCTTATTGGTACTGTAATGACCTCAAAACCAGCATAGTTCTAAGGTCGAAACACGTCACACACTTATTATCTAAGATACGCAAGACATTTAAACTGAACACAAGATCGGAACAAATAACCCAATATATTTGAAATACCCCTAACCTTTAAATAATTAAATAATGGGAAATATAAATTATTTGGGGATTATAAAACCCTAAGAAATATATAAACACTTAGGAGTTAAAACGCACCAAAACTCCTTAAGGTCAACAACGAGCGTTAAGCCGGACCTTAAGCTAACTATGGTATATAAATTATAAAACTTATACCAAGTCAACTAGGGATCATGATATGACCCTTAAAACATAGGACCTCATCTAGAATAGAGTAGAAATGCAAAATGCCTGGGAGAGTCAACACACCTCCCTTAAGGCCTGAAAGTCCCAGAAATACTTTATAAGATGAAAGAAAGCATTACACTTCGTTCCAAATGCACCATAACACTTTATTAAACATATAAGATGAAGTCCTCACGCTAAATTCTCAATTAAATGTAAAGTGCTCGGAGGTACCCGTTGGGGGCCGTATAAACCCCCGGGAATGCCCTAGAGAAGTGCCGGAGTGGCACAAACTCCTATATAAATTCATTGTTAGAGTTCCTATCATCATTATTCATCATTATAAAGATAATTCTTGAGCTACTTTTTCAAAAATACACAAAGTGCTCGGGGGAAATTCTTAACGGTCCTGTTTTGCCCTGGGAGTGTCCCGATAGCCCGGGAATTGTGTCATGAGTTGATATAACCCCATATAACTCAATGTAACACCTTAATATATCATTACTGACTATAAACAATGTTTATAAACACTTGGAACTCGTAGCAACTACTTATTTTCCAGAATATCCTTAAAGCACAAAAACGCACCTTCGGGTGTCATAAAACGTGTTCTACACTATTACCTTGAAGTTTTTGAGGAGCCACGAGTTAAGAATCTTAAATGGGGATGAATTGACCATCTAAATCAATCAAAGCCAGTGCTAAACTCATAGCACAAGTAGGGCCGAAAATCAGATCAAAAAGTACTATAAAATCAGCACTTTACCTTAGAAACTTCCATCTTTTACCTTAGTATAAATGTACCAAATAAATGTTGTGACTTATAACATGTTACAATATGATCTTAATACAACATAGTGTCACATGAACCAAGTTAAAAATCAACTCCACATGGCTACCAAAGTGGCCGTTTTTTAGCATGTTTTTGACTTGATTTTAGCTGAATAAAATGTCTTGTGGAATGGTGACTCACCTTCCATATATCATGTGACAGTATGTCAAAAGAATCTCAGCCTAAGGAGGCCTCACATTACCAAAACCTGTAGGAAAACAACAAGATGATTAGCCTTTGAAAAGTAATGAATTAAATACAAACTAGATCTAGCTTTTAGACATGACAATAAACAAGTTAATCTACCCATTCTCTAGCCTATGACTGCCGAAAATAAGTGAGGAAAAGGAGGTTTAATTGCTGTATTAAAATCAAACTAAAACATGTACCTAACTAGGCATGTTCTCATGTCTTCAAAGGACAAAAATCAAATACTACCTACAGCCTTAATTGCCAAAAAATACAAGGAAAATGAGACAACATTAGCATGGGTATTCAGCTTAGAAAATTCAAAAGAACAAGCTACCTACCTTGCCTTTGTCATCTTGTTTCAAATTGACAAACAAATCCATCCTCTCTTCCTTGTCATAGCCGAAAGCAAGCTTGAATTATGGGCATTTTATGGAGCCAGGAGTCAAGCTAATAAACTAAGGAAAAGCTAGATAACTTTGACATTATTGTGTCAAATGAGAGATTCCCTTCATCTCTTAATTCTCTTACGTGAGCTTAGTCATTCCCTTGCTCACTCCTTAGCCGATTTTGGTAAGTCATTTCCTCTCTTTTCTTTCTTCCTTTGTTAGTTTCTTCTTGTGAGCTTCAAGCTCCATTAATGGATATTTAACATTAAACTTCATTTTTGTGTTAAATTCCTAGCAACTTCCAACAAGTCTTGAAGCAAGAATCATCCTAGCAACCATACAAGTTTTCGCCAAGCATTAGTACTCCAAGGAGTTGTCTTGATTCAACAACAACTCAAGGAACAACAAGATCAAGTTAAGGTATATTTTCATGTTTGAAAATCCTAGTAAATACCTTAAGCTATGTCCGAAAATTCCATATCTTAAATCAATGTTCTCTTCATCATTTCATGAAGGAAACTTGGATCTCCAACCATCCTAAGGTGTACCGAAAATTACTTGACAAATACCTAAGGTAAACTCTTATAAACTACTCCAAATCTTACTTATAAATCCTTGTTAGAAGTCTAACACTTGGATCTCCTAAATCTATACATGGAGGCCGAAAGTTCTACAACAATATAGCATTGGAGGAGCTTGGGATTCAAGAGGAAATCAAGTACAAGAATCATCTAGATTTAAGGAGTAAGTTTCTATAACTAAATCTATTAAGTTTAAGTTTGATTTAAGCTTCAAACTTTAGTACAAAATTTATGTACAACCCTTAGTTATATTAAGGCCAAAAACTATAGGTTATATTACCAAGAAAATAACTTATAACATACAAGGTAAGATTATTACCTTAAGGTATAAATTTGTGTCACAAAATTTAATTAAGATGCATATATATTCAAGCCGAATATCCTAGGAGTTAAATGGTCTATTTTGAACTTATAATCATTCTAAGTCATTAGCATAATTTTTAGAAGTGTTATATGGCTTATATACATTTATTATAAGATATAAATCAAGTTTTGAAACTATATGGTAAGATATAATTAAAGCCGAGAATAAAATGTGTGATATGGAGGTTTTTGAAGAATATAAGTATATTAGCTTATATTATAAATTTTGGGAATATTAAAAATAGCTACAAGTATTTAAATGGCTAATTTATTAAGTTATGGGGCTAAAATATAAATTTTGAAAAGTTTAGGGTATTATATGTCATTGCCAAGAGTTAAAGAGATTATTAGCATAATTATGATATAATATAAGGTAGGAATTAATATTATGAATTTTGGTGAATTTAAACAAGTGTTAAAATAACATTTTATAAAGTTTTGGGGCTATTTTGTAATTTATGGAAAGTTTGGATTGAAACCGAATTACATATGATTTTCTGGGTATATTAAAGTATTAATTATTTAATTAAGCTTTGGTAAAAGTGTTGACCAAAAACTTTGGGTTAAAATGATTTATGACATAAAATATTAAGTTTATAAAAGTTTTGGGGTGAATATGTAATTTATAAATACTTATATGTAAAACCGAAATTAATATAAGTCGAAACCATAATTTGTGAAAATATATGGGTTATTTTGGTAATTAAGAAAATTTAATATTAAAACTATAGTTTATGAGTCAATATGTAACTTATATAAAGTTTTAGGGTTAAAATGTAAATATAGGAAACTATATGTTGAAACTGAGAGTTTATGGAATTATTTAGTAATTTATAAAAGTTAGTATATGCAATTTGTAATTACTGAAAGTTATGTGGTTAATTAGTAATTACAAAAGTTATGTGTTCAAAATATAATTACCGAATTTATAAGGTTGGTTTTGTAATTTAATAAAGAAAGGAAATTAAAACTAAGTAATATAATATATTATGGAGTATAATGTAAAGTTTATAAAATAATTGTGGTTATGATAAAAATAACCACGTTGTATTAATATATAGAATAGGTGGAAACAATTATGAGTATATAATTAAGGAAATGGAAATTCATTATCACATGTACTTACTACATAAAATAACGAACTGTTAAACTACCTCGAACCACTGTCAAATAACAGGAGAAATAAAGAACATACGGGGTCAGTATACTACGAGTATTAGTTCTGTATAAACAGTACTGTAATAGTTAGTGCTAGTTGTATTAACGTTACCCGATATTTGTATGTACGTATAACAGCGTTACGGGGAGAAGTTACTAAGCGTGAACTGTCAAGCTAGCAATTTACACGGTGAACGGTATGTTAATTGTGTGGTCTGAATGTCCTAAGGATTTTCCTGAGGTCCAGACATTGTGTGTTTAAATGTTAAGAGCGATATTTGTGATTTATGCATATGATATTGTATACTGTATTGCTCGACACTATTGCGTTTTATTTTACGCTAACGTCTTATGACTGGAAGTTTATACATCTAAACTCAAACAAGACTAGATGACCTTTAGGTATTAAGAGAACCTAACTGATGGTCAACTGTTATAGTCTTAACTCAAGGATTGGATATTGTATCACTAACTAAAGGGCTAACTTAGAAAGAGAGGAATCCAGCTAGTTTCGACTATCTGGTTGCGCATCGTGATCACTACGAGGGACTACTATCAAGAGTCACTCAAGGGAATCCATTGTCCACATTCGACGATGGCAGAAGGTACTACTGTTGGTGCACAGGTTTCGACCGAATCAGTTGCCTTTAAGGAAAATAAATATCCAGGGCCTTAGGGTCAGCTGGCAACGGTTCCATTGGAACCCAGGGGACTACTGTCCATTAATAAGTTATTAAGGGTTGTCCTAACATGACGCCCGAGGTGGAAATTAATTGGAAGGTTTAAGTGATTGGTTAAAAGGATAAGAGCCATGTGGCCAACAAACAAGTACAGTTAATTAATACGCGTATCTTGTTTGGTTACTGTTATTGATTATTGGTTATTGGTTATTTGGTTGTTGCTTACTATTATGTGGTGACATTGTTAGGTGGACTATTATGTGTTTATTTAACACTTACAGTTTTTCTACTATTGTAAACCGGTACAGCATGTAATGAATCTAATATCAAGATGGCTAAACGACTTAAGGGATCCAAATGATTTAAGACCACATTTAGCATACCAGCATATAGTTTGCCGAGCCCTTCAATGGGCCAAACATTTCAGGTTACTGAGAGAAGACACAAGCCGGAGTGCGGGATACAGGGTAGCTGATGTGTTTTCAATAAACGCTTTTAGTTTTATTATGTACTGTATTATGGAGCTATGTTGTATTTGGGTTAGTTGCTCATTTGTTTAGTTTGGATTTGGATTGTAAGTTTAAGATTGCTCAGTATCTCGTCATCACAGCGGTGGAGAGTTGAAGTTGATAGATGGAGTAAGGTTGCCTTGTTACTCACATGGGTGGGTAACAGCGTGTAACACCAAACGATAGTTAGTTTTTTATTTTCCACTGCGAATTATATTTTGTTATGCTACGACTTGCGATTATATTACCAGATTAGGATTAGGGGTGTTACAAAAAGTGGTATCAGAGCGGAGTTCCGCTTTGATGACAGGATACTGAGTCACAAACAGTGAGCATAGGGATTATGAGATACGGGAAAACGTCTGTGAGGATTCGTGACATAGAAGGAAACTTTTAGGGATATCTTATTGCTAGTGATTAGTCTCTCTTGCATATTTATGATTGAGAATGTAAACGGTGTAATACTGAATAGTAATGATAGTATACATCCTATAGATGTTGACAAAAGGTAGACCACATGGAGGCAGCAGTGGGCACGGTGGAGAGACACCAGCAGACATTCCGGAAATACCAGGCCTAGCAGAGGCCATGGCAGCCTTCGCCCAGCAGTTAGGAGCTCAGTTTGCAGGAGCCATACCCCACCCGCCGCAGCCAAGAGAAACAAACTAGCTAAAGAGCGTGGCAGACGCTAGAGTACCAACTTATTCAGGGGAACCAGACCCCGCCGCACTAGAGAAATTTATTGTGGAGCACCAGAAGGCATTCAAGACTGTTAGAGTTCCGGAAGACCAGAAGGTTGACATTGCAACATACAACCTGAAGGATGCAGCAGACATATGGTGGCGGTCGGTTGAGGGCCACCATAGGGCCACACCAAACTTTGTCTGGATGGCATTCGTGGAGGTGTTACGGGACAAGTACTACCCAGAGCACCTGAAGCAGAGAAAGAGGCAGGAATTCGAGACCCTGATTCAGGGGAGTCAGACAGTTGATGAGTATTATGCTAGGTTTATCAGTATACTGGACTACATACCAGGGGTCGACTACTCCGACACAGTAAAAATCCAGAAGTTTAGAGGAGGTTTGCAGTATCGCATCCAGGGCTTCATGGGAGCCATACGTTTTACCACTATACAAGAATGTTATAACGCCGCGTAGGCAACAGAGCTGATGCTTCAGTCTAGGGAAGAGGCCCAAGGAAAGAAAAGGAAGAATTCTGAAGGAGAAGATGGGGGAGAGAATTCTGGCGGTTACAACAAGCGGGGAAACAGGAAGTTCTTCGACAAGAAGAAGGGGAGGAAGGATTACCAAGGTCAGAAGGCGAAGGAGCAGGTCCCTCGACTGACCGGCCCAGCTATTAATGCCCAACCGCTTATCTGCACCACCCAGGGGAACTAAGCCACCCCAGCGCCACTACTACTGCAAGCACTGTGGAAATGATCACCCCGGCGTAGACTGCTCAGGCAAGAAGGTTGAGTGCCGCTATTGCAAGAAGGAGGGCCACCGAGAGTATGAGTGCTTCTCTAACCCAGGAAGTCGGGTGCATAAAGGATCCAAAGATTCACAAAGAACCCTAGCTATCGAGGCAAGTGGATCACGAGGAGGCCAGGCGCCACAGAACAACACCTACACTAGAGGTCCGGCAGGACAGCCATCTGCAACTGCACAGCAGAAAGGAAGGAGGTCGTACCAGGCATAAAACCCTATACTCAGTGGGAACTTCGGGCGCTGAGACTAGCACTCAGCGCGAAACCGGTAAGCCTAAAACCTAAACCCAAAGCATGAAGCATGAATGTGTGTTTATAGTTATCAGTCGATGAAACTTGTATGTGTTTAGTGTGAATCAAAAATTTAGAGAGACCTAACTTAGGAAACCTCTCACCTAATAGGATATTTCGACATCTGTTACCCCTTACCTATGAGACCGAGATCACCTGAACCTTTGAGTGAAGGTTAGGAATATCCAGAGGCAGAATGCCAAGTACTACGACCCGACATGATCCTACTTAAGCAATACCTAACCCTAGATGAACAAATAGCCATTGTAAATGAATGTAGAACTTTGGGAATAGGCCTTGGAGGATTTTACACTCCAGGATACGAGAGCGAGTCAAAACTTAAATTGTATATGATGTGCATGGGTAAGGATTGGGATCCACAAACTAGATTATATCAAGAGGTAAGAAAGATAGATGGAGCACGAGTTCCTAGGATACCCAACATTATTCAAACCTTGGTGACAGAAGCGATCAAGATTGCACAACAGTTAGAAACAAACCCCATACCAGACATGAAAGCCGACGTTTGCATTGCGAACTTTTAAGAAAGGAGGAAAACTAGGATTACACCAGGACCGAGACGAGACGTTTGAGTCAATTACCAAAGGGATACCAGTTGTATCATTCTCCATTGGAGATGATGCTGAATTTCTATAAGGTGATCAGAAGAGGATGGACAAGGCGAGCAAGATTGTTTTAAAGTCAGAAGACGTGTTGATATTTAATGGAGAATCTAGACTAGTGTACCATGGGATTAAAGGCATTAAACTGAATACAACCCCATCGACCTTAGTAAACACTACCCATTTGAAACCCGGACGGTTAAATTTGACGTTTAGACAATATTGATATAATTATAAAGAATGTATGTAAGAATCATTGGATTAATGAATGGCATTTTAATTCCTTTGAGACATACACCCCAACCTCACTATCTTACGAATTGTTAACCCCAGGCCTTGATTCCGAAGAGGGAGCTGTTCTGAATGTGTTGGACAAGACCGAGGCCAAGGAGAAGGGGAATGTCATCATGGGAACCTTCACTGTAAATGGCGTGAGTGCATCGATACTATTTGATTCAGGAGCGTCTCATTCCTTTATATCCTCTGCATTGGCAAGGAAGTTAGAGACAACCCCTGAGCCTCTCTCAGATTTCCTAGTCACACTACCGACGAAGGAGAGAGTGAGGTGCACGAAACTTCACAAGGGACTTCAGATTAACATCATGAATGAAGATTTTCACGTGGATTTGATTGAGCTGGATAATTTGGGCTTTGACATCATCATGGGTATGGATTGGCTACAGAAGTATAAGGGACGACTACATTGCGCAAAGCATAGATTACTACCGAAGAGCCTGAAGGGAAAGACAGTCTCATATCGCAGTTTCCTAGAGAGCCGGCCTTCAACCTAGTATCTGCTATAACATTGATGAAGAAGGTGAAAAAGGGACAACCAGTCTACTTGTGCTATGTCCAAGACATGAGGCAGGAAGAGCAGACCAGGTCAGACATACCAGTCGTATCAGATTTCTCTGATCTATTTCCAGAAGAATTACCAGGGATGGCACCCAAGAGGGATGTTGATTTCTCCATCGACTTAATACCAGGCATGAGGCCTATTGCTAAGGCGCCCTATAGAATGGCACCAGCAGAGATGAAAGAGCTGAAGATTCAGTTAGAGGATCTGCTTGACAAGGGTTTTATCAGACCGAGTGCATCATCATGGGGAGCACTAGTACTATTCGTAAAGAAGAAGGATGGTAGCATGCGACTATGCATTGACTACAGGGAGCTTAACGTAGTCACAGTAAAGAATAAGTACCCTCTACCACGGATTGACGACCTGTTCGACCAATTGAGAGGTGCTACAGTTTTCTCGAAGATTGATCTGAGATCAGGATACCATCAGATACCGATAGGTGACGAAGATATAGAGAAGACAGCTTTTCGAACGCGCTATGGGCACTATGAGTTCACAGTAATGCCATTTGGCTTATCGAACGCCCCAGCTATATTCATGGACCTCATGAACCGGTTATTCAAAGGACAGTTAGACTCATCAGTGGTTGTATTCATCGACGACATCCTAGTTTATTCTAAGACTAAGGACGAGCACGGGGTGCATCTAAGGCAAGTGTTGCAGACCATGAGAGAGAACCAATTATATGCAAAACTTTCAAAGTGTGACTTCTGGTTAGACAGTGTATCTTTTCTAGGACATGTGATATCAGCCAGCGGTATATCTGTAGACCCTGCGAAGATTGAGGCAGTTAAGATTTGGCCCAGACTGAAGACAGTAACAGATATCCGTAGCTTCTTGGGATTAGCTGGTTACTACTGAAGATTTGTACAAGACTTCTCCAAACTGGCAAAACCAATGACTAGCCTGATGAAGAAGGACACTCCAATTGTATGGACAGAAGATTGCGAGCGTTCCTTTCAGACACTGAAGGGTCTACTGACATCGGCGCCCATACTCACCATTCTAGAGGGGACCGACGGGTTTGAAGTGTATTGTGATGCCTTAGGCACAGGGATAGAGTGAGTACTTATGCAGCATGACAAGGTTGTCGCTTATGCATGACGTCAGCTGAAGAAACATGAGGAGAACTACCCAACACATGATTTAGAATTGGGGGCAGTAGTGTTTGCACTAAAGATCTGGCGCCACTACTTGTATGGAGTTACAGTTATAGTCTATTCAGATCATAAGAGCCTTCAGTATATATTCACTCAGAAGGAGCTAAATGTGAGACAGAGGCGATGGGTCGAGTCTCTGAAGGACTACGACATCGACCTCAGGTACAAGGAGGGCAAGGCAAATGTCGTTGCTGACGCCTTGAGCCGTAGAGCTCATTCCTTATTTGCCATGACAGGAGACAACGGCCTCATCGAGGAGGTACGTTGTGCTCAGGATAACGACCAGTACATGCAGACTATCAGGCAGCAGTTGACTAACGGTATTTTTGAGAGACAGAAGTACGACTTTGTACTCAGTGAAGATGGGCTAATCAGATTAAATGGTCGTTTGTGCATACCAGAGTCCAGCCCCGACTTGAAAGAAAAGATACTACAGGAAGCTCATTGCTCTTCCTTATCAGTACATCCAGGATCATCTAAGATGTACAAAGATCTGAAATTACATTTCTGGTGGAGTGGTATGAAGAAGGATGTGGCAGAGTTTGTGGCGAGATGTACGACTTGTCAGAAAGTAAAGTTTGAACACCAGAGACCGGGCGGATTAGTACAACCGATGCCCATTCCATTTTGGAAGTTCGATGATATATCCATGGACTTCATAGTCTGTCTTCCACCGACAAGAGGAGGTGCTAACATGATATGGGTCATCGTCGACAGACTGACAAAGGTAGCAAAGTGTATTCCCATCAAGGACACTTGGAAAGTCCCCATGCTGGCGGACCTCTTCCAGAAAAAGATCATTAGACACGACGGTGTACCTAAGTTGATTGTGTTAGATAGAGATTCCAGATTTCTCTCCAGATTTTGACAATAGGTTCAGGAGGCATTGGGTACGAAGCTGAAGCTAAGTACCGCTTTCCACCCTCAGACAGACGGTCAGAGTGAACGAACCATTCAGACATCAGAGGACATGCTTAGAGCTTGTGCCTTAGACTTCCAAGAAAGCTGGATAGATTGTCTACACTTGATCGAGTTTGCGTACAACAACAGCTATCATGCATCCATTCAGATGCCACCATTCCAGGCATTGTACGGTAGGCCTTGTAGGACACCTCTTTGTTAGGATGAGGCCAGTGAGAATACTATCTTAGGGCCTGAGTACCTAGACCAGATGAAGGAGGATATTGTGCAGATATGCAAGAACATGAAGACAGCCCAAGACAGACATAAGTCATATGCTGATGTCCGGAGGAGAGACCTTGAGTTCACAGTAGGCGATCGAGTCTTCCTCAGAGTTTCACCAATGAAAGGAGTCTTCAAATTTGGGCAGAAGGGCAAGCTTAGCCCGAAGTATGTAGGACCGTACCTTATTACTGAGCAAGTAGGCCCATTAGCCTACAGATTAGATTTACCTGTTGAGCTTGGGAGAGTGCACAATGTGTTCCACATTTCTCAACTAAAGCAGTATGTGCCTCACCCATCACATATCTTAGAACCTGAGACACTCGAGTTAGATCCTACACTTAAATATGAGGAGACCCTAGTTCACATTTTAGACTCCAAGACTAAGGAGACCAGGAACAAGACCATTAGGATGTCAAGGTTCTGTGGTCAAACCACGACATTGAGGAGGCGTCATGGGAGTTAGAGGACTCCATGCGAGACAAGTATCCAGAACTTTTCCTTTAGTGTGTGTATACTTGTGGGGGTACGTGGGCATAACCCTTTTTAAGGGGGGGAGAGCACCACATGCGACTTGCATATTTGCAGTCTAGATAATGTATGTTTATGCAGAGCATACTGGTTTTGGTTTTGTGGTTGATTGTTGCGCATGTGTGCAATTGATTGAATGGTTATTGATGTGTTCTATGTGACACTTGTATGGTTATTGATGTGTTCTATGTGACACTGTGTAACACCCCAACTACTAAACTCGTCATTACCTCTTAAACTGTCACAATTTACCATTAAACTCGCAGTGGAACTCTAAATACAACAGAGGGTGATACAACGCCGTTAGCCACCCTCTTGGCTAACCAGGCCTAACTCCATTATAGTAACGGTCTGATGGACTGGAAC
The DNA here is from genome assembly GCA_023374045.1 of Limonium bicolor. NCBI lineage: Eukaryota > Viridiplantae > Streptophyta > Magnoliopsida > Caryophyllales > Plumbaginaceae > Limonium > Limonium bicolor. Next base: position 322,081,623 of record CM041778.1, on the reverse strand, counting down.
AACCGAGTACTCAATATGAATACAATATTCAATTCATTTCTTTACTATACCGAGTCTACAATATACGGATGCCGATAACATATTCGGTCTTACACCTTATTCAAATACTTGAGTAAATTAAATTCTAACTACCCATGCTAACCACCGACCCCGTCCTACACTCGAACGGTATCGTCTCTGGTGTACCTGCAATAAAAACGATGCCCCTAGGGTCTCAGCTTAAAGCTGCATATGAAATTTGCATACCCCGAGTGCTAACCAGGGTACGCCGACCACTTTTGTCGAGAGCATGAGATTCATTTTAATTCAATCAACATGCATATAGTAATACATTACATATGTACACTACATAAGGATTCACATTCGACCATGGAATTCAATCCTTAACTAACATAACAAGGTTGTTAGTTTTATTAATTTGCTCTTAGGCCTTGAGGATTATACCTCACTATGCCTTGGTTTCTTATTCAATAACTCACCCATTCACTCGGGTTACTTATTCTTATTCTCACTCATTCTCTTGGGTTACTCATTCTTATACTCGCCCACTCTCTTGGGTTGCTCATATGTATCTCATCCACGCTCTTGGGTTACTTTCTCTTTATCCCGTCCACACTCTTGGGTTACTTACACTCAAGCTCACGTAGTTCTCGAGACACTACAGGTCTCCTAAGCTCTTCTCGCTTGTTTCTCTTAATACATACTTCAGCCAAAACACATGGCTCTCAAGTATAGTTCGACTAGCTCCCGGAACTCTCTCTTAGTTCCTACTACTTTCTCATAGGTCCGACTACTCTCGGACTTCTCACATTCCCGTACACTCCTCTCTCGGAGTTATAATATAATTATGTATATTAATTAGGACCATCTCTCTCGATGTTCCTAATGATTTGGGAACATTACTTAAATTCAGGTAATCTTAGGTTCAAGGGTTACCCTTACATTTCATATACTTATGTTTTCGGTTGTTTTCTTGTACCGGGTAAAATCCTCATATAGGAGGTCGACCATGTCTCAAGGGAGTTAGATGGTCGCTTAGGCTTCTTTTACCTTTCTTATAAGTTCACATCATTGGACTAACTTCAATCTTCTCGATGGAGGTTCATTTATCTCTCCACTCTTATTTATTTTGTGGATTATTTCAATATGGTTTCATAACCATTGTCGGGTAATTACTCAACCCGTATATCTCCTCACATTCTAGTGGGTTCATTTGTTGTGTTATCGTTATACTTCAATCGATAGCTTGTGTGTTTGCACGTTTCCATTATTTATGAAACTACCCGATCTACGAGTTTCTAGTCAATCGCTACTCATTATGAGTCTATCTATAAACTACGTTAGACCACACCGGCATACAAGTATGTTAGCTCCTTCAACATACAACAAGGCATACATAATCAAACAATGGATTATTTTCATGCTTTAGTCTTGATTAAGCCGGCACACAAACACACAAATCAACGTAACTCGGTTAGTACGCGGGGTATGAGAAAATCATACCTTTCACCGGGGTTTTTACTTTTACTGTGTCATCTCTCCATGCTCGGTTCACACACGATCCTCTGATAATGTCCCAAACTTTATTATTAATACTAAACTCATACGGTACATAATTACATGCTACTCCCGTACTTACCCCGTTATCCCATTATCTCGGTTTTACTCTTGTTAGTTTGAGTTCTCACCTCTCAATCACTTCTAACACTTTCTTACACTTCTTAGGGCCTTTACATGTCACCAAACAAGACCTTAACATCATATAACATCATTAACATTCAAACCCTCATCTTTTAAACCCTTAAAAATACTCACGACAACATTTTGGGGGTGGTCCGGGACTTGGTCCTTACCCTAAGTCCCAGACCAATGCTAGATCTAACTCTCGGGTGAAAATATGACCTGGTCTGGGACCTTGTACCTAGGGTAAGTCCCGGACCACCTGCTTGTTTCTAGTCTCGGCGCATTTCAGACCCTGGTCCAGGACTTCACCATGGAACAAGGTCCCGGACTATAGCAGATTTTACACATATATTGCATTTTCAATGCCTATTCAACCCTTAGTCCGTACTCAATCTTTCCCTAATCTTTCGACATTTTCTACATGTTTAATCACCTTAAAACATGCTCTAAACCTCTTCAAATCTTAGGTTAAATCCTTACTCAAATTCTTACTCAAATTCATGAATTTTGAATTCTCATTTTGCACTAATGCACACTTGTGCATTTCTAGCTTCTCCTCAACACTTTGCATTTATTTCCTTTCATTTTGACCATTCCACCTCTTCCAAGATGATGCACTTCTCATACCAAGGTTCATGCCTTACCCAAAAGTCTTAATTCCTCATTGTTCGCTAAAACTCCCAAGGAACTTAAATAACTCCTCTTTGCTACAGATTTTGCACACTCTCTCCACCATCTTCCTCTCATACACAATGGTGGTCATTTACCCAATTCAAGCTCTAACAACACCTAGCTAAACCTAGGTCACTCTCCACCCAAAACATCACTTAAACCACTTAGGTTTCTACTGGAATTTCGCCATTGTCCGGCTACTTTTCTAACATTGCCCAAAACTCTTACCACCCTTCAAATCAACCTAAAACTAGCCAAACCCACAAGGGTTCTACCAGCACACATATAAATCCATCAATACTCATCCAATTCTTCAAATGCAACACAATACATAAATCATAAAGTGCATAGCTCTCAGGCTCTTAAATCAAGCATTAATTCACAAATGTATTAAGCACTACACAACTCTTCCTCATCTCAACAATCACATCCCAACGCATGTTTGGGTTCATTCATTCATTTATTTTCCCTTCCCAAATTCTAAATGCATTAAATTAGGCTCCAAGGTAAATTATTTACCTCTTGTTCACAAGCCTTTCCTCTTTTCACTCCTCTTCTTTCTCTTCTCTTTTCTCTTGCTTGGAAACCGGCCAAAGGCCATAGAATTGCCCATCTCCAAATCAATATTCAAAGCAAGAAATGAGTTTAAGTAAAAACACTTAACCTCATTAATTAGCAATGCTTAAAGCTCTAAAATTGGTGATTACCTTGAAACCCTAGGAGGGGGTTTTGATCAAGAATCAAAGGGGAACTCCCAAACCAGCATTGGAGACTTGGAGAATAGCTCAAAACAAGGAGAAGCAAGGCATTAAAACATGCCAAAATCAGCCAACACAAGAGGGTGAAGAAAAATGTATTTTTCTTTGGATATTTTTACCTTGGATGAAAGAGGAAGCTTCAAGCTTCAAGATGGTGTGCTTTTCTCTTCAATAGCCAATTACCCATGAAAATTAATTTCATCCTTTTCGAATTTTGGAAAGAGAGATATAGGGCTTAATGAGAGGAACACAAATATGTGATTATTTTTTAGTTTGGAGCTTTAATAAAGCTTGGGCATGAAGAGAAGGTGGAGAGCCATGGAGAGAGCTCATTTTCGTTCCACACAGAGAGAGGGAGGAAGAAATCTGTGGAGAAGGGGGAAAAGGAAGAAGAAAGGAAATGGGAGAGAGAGAGGGAGATGAGTGCTTTATCCCCTTTTCACTTTTGCTTTTTCCTTTCTTTTTTCTTTTCTTACTTTATTACTAGCTTAGAGTGTGTGTGAGGGGGTTTACTCCTAAATAAAAACCGGCCCACTATATTAGTAAGCTGGAGAGTTTTTCGTTTTTTTTTTACAGAAAACGCTTTGTTATTTTACCCGGTATGACACTATTCACTAACCAGGCCCGTTTTTTCGGATTTTTCTCGTTTCTTAATTTTTAATGGTTACTAAGCTTCCATTAAACACTTAATATAGTTATATAGTCAACTATATTTTAAGGGCTATTTGACCGCTTAAAGTCACGTTTTTTTGGGTTTTCTCGAAAAACGTGCTTTAAAACTCCGTTAGTGTTTTAATCCATTATTTGGATCCATTTTCTTCGGGAATCATTCCCGTATACTAATTAGGCCTAAATAAGCCTTAGGAATCCATCTCGGATCCTAACCAAGGTCATATCCCTCCTATACTCATTTAACGCGCGTTTTAGCGTTTCTCTTTTCTTTGGTTTTATTCTCTTTACCAATACTCTCTATGAACCATTAGGCCTTTAATAATCACATTAGGTTAATTTAATCACCATTTTTAAGTCAGTGGTATTAAAATCTACCCCCCTTAAGAACTTTGTCCTCAAAGTTGGTGAATCTAATATGGTTACTCTCATGGGCGTACTATGACAAGGTTATAATACACGTATAACCTTACAGACTCCACAAGTCAGTCTCATTTCTCACTACACATACCACACACATATCACAGCATGTATAGCAATCAAAAATAATCTTATACTCTCTCCATGGAATCGGTCCGAAGACAAGAAGGTACTACAGTCCTCGAATCCATATTGAGTAATACACTACTAATCCCTCAGGTACCGGTCACGTTGAATACTTACGATTTCTGGTTCACGGCCGTTTCATGACAAATGGGCACTTACACTCTCTGGCCCACGGTTCCTTTGGTTCTGATCAAAACGTTACACATATATATATCCTCAGGCACTCTGGTTGACTCACTCAACACAGGACAGCCTCACGGTACTCTCCCCGTCCCGCTGCCTTTGGAAAAATCACACACTGTCACCGCCCCAACAGGTCACTTAGGACCGCCGCACGTACGGTGCAATGGTTTCAAAACCATTTTTCACCTTCATACTCAAAGGAAGATCCTTTTTCAGATTCTGTTTAAAATTCTTTTCAAAATATCACACAACTCCCAAATCCGTTTATGGTAGCTGTATCTTTCTTAGCGTGATTACTTGTGACCACTTATAGGGAGCTTCAAGAATCATCCAACCCTGATGTGATCAGCATCAATGTTGAACTATCATTCCACCCCAATTTGTGTTCGGTTTCCCTTGATCGCTAGCAGATCAAGTTCCACCTCCCACGTCAGTTTCAAATAATCAAATAGTCAAACATTTTCGTTTTCTATGTTTTACTCTTTCTAGTCATATTAATAAAACGATTCATTTCAAGTTATCTCTAAACGATAGAACTTAGGTCATCCGTCATTCTCACTTTACTTGCTTACTTTACCTAAGCAACTCATGGGCTCATTTTCTCAAATTGTTACTCAATTTAAAACATACAACATACAACTCCAAAGGATGGAATTCACTCCATCAATCATTCTCAAGTAAAGTTACCTAGGGAAACTCACTTCCTACTAGGTTACAAATCGGTTTCATACTGATTCTTACTCATCATAACTCATGCATAATCTCAATAGACATATACTATAGGGATTCTCATTCCCCCGGAGTTTCTCTACTCCTCTTTTCATAATTATATATATGTGTTACTCGCATCTCTCATGCGTAATATTCATAATTACACAATGAATGGGTACACATGCTTATGTAACATGAGTTTCGATCATCAAAACAATTTCTTTTGTGCTATGCACATAGTAGTTTATGCACCTATACGTAAAACATACTCTAAGCAGTTTCTTGCTCTACCCCCCTTAAAAAGGGTTACGCCCGCGTAATTGACCATATGTTTTCACTGAACGTTGGTTCACTAATTGGCGTATCATGAAGTGTTTTAAATTCAATGCGGTTAATTAACTCATAACCGGGTTCGGTTCTAGCCTCTAAGGCTTCAAGACGTTTATGATTAGCCAATTATTCACATGTACGGCCCACTAGCTTCTGCTGCGTGACCTGGTAACTAGAGCTTAATTCGCCCTTTTGGTATTCTCAATGTAATATCCACTCCTTTTTATCCCTTGTGTCTTGGGAATAAAGGTTTCTCAATCGTCGCTTGGTATCTCTTATCGTATGTGAATTCGATGAGTTGTAGATTTTCTCTCCAACTATGTATACCTTTGTGGTTATTCACTTACTTTTCCTAACTTATTGTCGGTTGAGGTCAAGATACTACTTAGTATGTAGTGCTTCCTCGTTTAATAATGGATTCTGAATTATGTTTGTTTACTTGTTTCTGTACAAGAATTCTTCATTGATACTACTCTACATTTACCATGCATCGGTCCCGGGACCTGTGGGTTATGGCCCACGTTCTTTGTGCATCTTTGGCCAACGGCCGCACGGTTATTTCTCTAGATTCTCGCTCAACAGGCTTCGTTGCTATTTCTCAAATTCCTAGCTATCCCACAAGATCATTACTGCATAAATGCACTACCAAAACACTCAATCCTATAGAGTGCAGAGGTGTAAACCCTTGGCAGTAAGTCTCTCATGTGATAGGAATGAACATGTCTCCTTTACCATATTTTCTCATCATCTTCATTTCATTATCTGATTATACACTTACAACGGTCGCTCGCTACGTACCATGTTCTTACTCATTAAACAACATTTGTTTACATGGCATCTGCTACTACTTTAGCTTCCGCTCATGTATTCCTGCCATTTATACTATGGCTTGCCATTCACTCGGCTAAATAAGATATACTACTCTAAACTCTCTACGCTTATTGTGCATTGTTTTCTCTGCAATTCATATTGCACACATACAATGTTTACTACTCATCCGATTACTCTCCCGGTTTCCTTCCACTGCTATCGAAGCCTTTTTACATACTACCTCTGTTCGAATTACTCCTTGGCAATAAAAACATGCTCAAGTTTCACTACACCGCTTTAGCGGTTTCACATTACATTCTTAGGTGGTAGCCTTTCTCTGGAGGATTCACTCAATTACCGCTCCCTAGGCCCCACAATAACGAGTGGTATCCCTACTCTAAGGTAGTGGTTTATTCTCCACTGTTTCTCTTATGCCTTTATGCATAGGTTTGCAATGTTTAAATCTACAATTTGTAGTTAGTTTACCGGCTTACAAGCCACATTGCCTCGCCATGCTCTATGCGGGCTGTTTGTACAGGTTTATTCTTCTCCGTATGCCATTAAATGGTTTGGAGGTATTGCTGGGCTCTTTGACATGGTTGTCTCATCACACTTCCGTACATGAAAGGCTCTTTCAGTATCTTGATATTGCTTCGTGCCCTCTGGCAATTTAGGGTATCCCATGTTACGTGGGATCCCTTCGGGTTCTACCCGATTGTTCGTTCGAACACTTGTTTTTCCACATGATATCTCGTTCAACTTCTGTTGATCCGGCACCCTTCACGGATTGCTATTGGGTGTTACTGAGGTGCGCCGCATGTACAAATCTGGCTTGAATTCATGGGTATGTTTAATTGTGACTTCGCCTTGCGTTCTGACTTTATACTATCCCATTTAGGGTTTGTAACGTCACCCCATTTTGGTAGACCATTGGTTCTTTTCCTTCACCTCTTGGTCTGGTCTTATTCTCTTCAGTGAGGTTATACTGTGGGGATTCTATCCCGTTTTATATTTATCGAACATTATGTGTTCATTTTTAGGCATTCACCACATTGCTTACGCTGGTATCCATTTCCAGTTATTAGTTATTTCCTAAGACATATCCAATGTCTACACTTATACTATGTGCTTCCCGCACTTCTTAATGCTACATCCTTAGGTCTGTCCAATCTTATTGGGTTCTTGACTTCTTTAGCTTGGTAAGCTTCTATGTGTCCTTCGGTCATTTGAGGTTACAAATACCCCAAACTTAAATGTGGTGATTAAATTAGTTTAGTATGGTATTTAAGGGCCTAATAGTGCCTAAGTAATTTTTGTAAGGAAAATACATCCAAAAGAAATAAAGAAACGCTTAAAAAGCGAAAAACGCGTTAATAACCATGGAGTTCTATACCCATAGGAGAGCTGGTTAGCTTACGGTATTATGGATTCATAGGGCTTAATAAGACCAAAATAATATATGGGAAAACTCCCGAAGAAACAGAACCAAATAATGTATTAAAACGCTAATAGAGCCTTAGCGCACGTTTTTTTCAGGAAAAACCCGAAAACGTGATTTTAAGTAGTCAAACGAACCCAAAAATTATAGTTCATTAAATAACTATATTAAGCATCGATGGAAGCTTAATAACCAATAAAAATAAAGAAACGAGAAAAATTCCGGGAACGGCTCGGTTAGTGAATAGTACCTAACCGGGTAAAGTAACTAGCGTTTTCTGTAAAAGATGAAAAACGCTCCAGCTTACATATATATGTGGGCCGGTTTTATTAGTGGTCATCCCCTCACTCACACACAAATAAATAAAGAAAGAACCAAAAGGAGAGAGTAAAGTAAAAAGCATAAAGTAATTTTTTACCTCCCTCCTCTCATTTCCTTCTCTCTCTTCTTCCTTTCCTTTCTTCCCACCGTGAGCTGCTCTCCCCTCCCCTTCCTGGCGATTTGAGCTGCTCCACTCAGCAACAATGGCAGCCTCCCTTTCCCTCCATGCTCAAGCTATGTTAGAGCTCCAAATGAAAAACCGAATACATATTCTTCTCCCCTCTCCCCCTCCTTCACACTTCTCTCTTTCAAAATTCGAAAAGGATGAGTTTCATTTTCGTGGGTTTTGCCCATTTGGAGAGAAAGGGCACCACCTTGTAGCTTGGAGCCTCCTCTTTCTTCCAAGGTAAAAAGTTCCAAAGAAAATTCATTTTTCTTCACCTTCTCTCTTGACCGATTTTTGCTCTTTATAACACCTTGTTTTCTTCTTGCTTTGGAGCATAATTCCAACCTTCCAATGGTGGTGAGAACACCTTCTTGAACCAAGGGCGAAAACCCCTCCTAAAAGCTTCAAAAGGTAAACCCTAGAAATTTTGTTTAAAACATCTCAATGAATTAACATTGATTTAGGGTTAGTATGTTAATTGCACTTGTTTTGTGTGTATTGGGTGATGGAAATGGGGTTTGGCAACTCCATTCCCCATGTGAACGATTGTGCAAGAAAGAGAGAAGAAATAGAAAAGAAAGGAGGAGATAAGGGCTTTAAGGTAAGAGCTCTTCCTCAATGCTATATTTTAATGCATTAAGAGTAATGGGAATGGGTGAACAAATAAAAGAACCTAAACTATTGTATTAGTATTGTAGTTGTGGGAGTTTGAGTATTTATGAGCTTGTATTTGGGTTGTAGGCCTTAGAGCCAAATAAATTGTGTATGTGTATTAGTATGGTGGATTGAGGAAGTAATGATGTATTGGTATTGTAATTGAGGAAGTATTGGTGTATTAAGGTTTTTGTATGTGTGCTGGTAGAACCCTTGTGGTTTGGCTAGAATAGGGATGAATTTGATGAGAAAGGGTATGTGTGGATAAGTAAGGAAAATAAGTGAACTATGGCGAAATTTTAGTAGGAAATTGTGCATTAAGAATGACTTGGTGAATGGGAGAACCAAGGTGTGTATTGGGATTTAGTAGAGATGATTTAATAACTAAGGAGTAGTAGTTATGGTAAGAGGATGAAAAGATATAAAATCTGTAGCAAGAGATTTTTGAATGTGTTGGAGAAACAAGGAAGACTTAATGTGTAAGACTGGTAGGATGAGTATAGTAGAGAGTAAGACTTGGGTTGAGTATAAGGTAAATGAGGCAAAGAAAGAGCCATAGGATTAGTGGGAAAAAGAAAGGGAGAATCTGTAACATTTGTTGAAGAAGAAAAACTGTAACAGTGGGGAAATTTGACAGTGAATGGCCTTTTGTAACAGATTTGGATAGAGGTGGATTAGGCTAGTCTAAAATGCTTAATCAATGCTAAAATATGCTAGATTATATGTAGGAATATTGGAGAAGAGATTGGTAGAAGTTTGGAGATGAAACAAGTTCAAAACATAATTATTTTTCATTACTGTAACTGGTCCGGGTTTGTAAACAAGTACAGAAACCCGGACCAGTAAAAAATCGTAACAGATTGTATTTCAGAAGGAGTGATCCGGGTTTGCAAACCAGGACCTAAACCGGACCACCTTAAAATTATACCCGAGAGAATTGTCAATGAATGGTCCGGGTTTGCAAACCAGCCCTTAAACCTGGACCACCCAAAATTTGTACCCGAGAGAACTGCAAGTGCATGGTCCGGATTTGTAAACCCCTGACCTAAACCCGGACCATACACAAATCATTCCCGAGGACTTTTGCAAACTAGTGGTTTGGGTATGTAAACTCGGACACTAACCCGGACCCTACTAAAATCCTTCCAGAATGTGTTTTAAAGCTGTTCTAAGGTAGAGTAGGGATGGGTAATGATAGCATAAGGTAATTAAGACTTAATTAATGATGTTTAAAGGTTATTAGGGCCATGAACAAGTGTGAGAAGTAATTAAGAAAGTTGTAAGTATATGAACGCTAAGTTAACCGAAACAACGGGATAGCGGGGTAAGTACGGAGTAGTAATTATTTGTGTATCGTAAGAGCATAGTATTAATAACAACGTTGGAAACATTATCAGTGGAACAAGTGTGAACCAAGGAACAAGGGAACACACGGTAAAGCTAACCCGGTGAAAGGTATGATTTCTCATGCCCCGTATGCTAACCGAGTTACGTTGATTTGTGTGCTGTATGCCGGCTAATCAAGACTAAAGCATGAAAACGGTTTATTGCCTTTCATTGTATGTCTTGATGTATGTTGTATGAGCTAACCCTTCTTGATTGATTGTGTGGCTTCACTTAGTGCATAGACCGACTCATAGATGAGTCTTGTTGTTTAGTGACTCGTAGAACGAGTTATGTTGTGAACTAACGGAAACATAAAACACACTAAACTAAAGAACCAACAAACGATAACGCCAACCCATGAACTCACTAGAATGTGAGAGAGTGTACGGGAGTAGCAACCTCCCGATAACGGTAGGAGAACCGAAATGAATAATCCACAAACAATAAGTAGTGGAAGTATATAAATAAACCCTACTGGAGGAATTAATGTTGGTGCAAGTCATGAACCATGGGAGTAGTAAAGAATGATGAGGGAACTTCAAACCCCTTGGCAAATTAGTCGACCCACTATGAGAGGACCCGACTGATGTGAGTAATGTCCCGAACATGAGAGTATTCGATACGTTGGGGGAACTCTTAAATCTGAGAATACTAGACGGTGGAAATTCCCTAAGCTAGTGGAGGTTATCGAGAGAGATACTTCTAGCCTAAACCATGAGATGGCAAGATACTCCAAGAGAGGAGCGTTGGGAATTTGATTAGTCCGATAAAAATGGACATTTGTATATTTGAGGAGCTAAGTGTATAGCCTTTGAATTTGTAGGTCCGGTGGCGAGTCTTGTGTATGACTCCACCTAGAGACCAAAAGTAATGAGTATTGAGTATTGCATATGTATGAGTAAAGTAATGAGTAATGAGTAAGTATGAGTATGTAATGAGTACCGAGCAATGAGTAAGTATGAGTAAGGAGAAGAGTATGGGTACGGAGTGTGTGAGAGCAAGTCCCGAGTACTGAGTAAGAGTAAGTAATGGTAGCAGTGAGTATTGAGTGAATATGAGTGAAATAATGAGCAAGGTATTGAGCATAGGGTAAGTAAAACAACGAGTAAGTAAGAATAAGCTTAGTGTAAGCTTGTGAACCCAAGTAAGGAGAAAGAGTGCATCCGATGAAACCGGATGAACGAATAACTAAACGAACGGTTGACTAACAAATTATCTTCCTTGGTAGGTAAAGAACATTATGCATGTATGTAAGTATGGTTGATTGTATTGTTGTAGCATGAGTATGTATGTATGCATGTAAAATGAACTCCATGTATACCCGACCCAAAGTAGTCGGCGTACTGCGGTTTGCACGTGGTATATGTGAAAGTCATATTCAGCGTAAGCTGACCCCCTAGGGGGAACATTTTAGTGTGCAGGTACCCGAAGGGGTGACGTTTTTATTTTTTACAGGTATTCGAAGCTGACCACCGTTCGAGAGTAGGACGGGGACTGTTCTGTAAGCATGGGTTGTTGAATTATAGGATTGGTACTTATATTGTAATGCGAATTTGGAAGTCCAAACTGTATCGGTAATTTAAGGATTGTATTATACTCGGTATAGTATTGTATTGGAATGGTAATTGGTTAATGGTTGAGTATGCAAGGGAAAGTAATGTATTGTGTAGAATACTCGGTATGTTCAATTCATCAGACCGATAGTATGTAGTAGTGTAGCTGGCCTTGTTAGTCACGTGGGTGACTAGCGGCATTGTACACCCGTTTGTGTATGTAATATCCGCTGCGAAGGTAGGTATTTGTACAGTAATGACAGTAATAGCGGTAGGGGTGTTACAAAAAGTGGTATCAGAGCAAAGTATCGCTCGCTCTGATGGATAAAATACCGAGTTAGGAATTAGAGACTTAGGGCTAAGGGTTGAGGGTTAGCGTGTGAGGTACGCTAGATAGGAACTTCTGCGGGAACCGGAAACCTCCAACAACCATACCCGCCTCCCAACCACACCCCGGTATGTGAGGTAGGGAGAAGAGCGCCAGAGAGATGGAAAGACCTCTTGTTGGAACCCAGGTTTTGCTGATTATGGCAACAGAGTAAGTCTGGTGATAGAAGAAATATCACTGATAATAGCATCAGAGCAAGTCTGGGCGATGAACGAGTCTGACCGCAGAAGGAGTCGTTCTGCGACATAAGACTCTCATGGAAAGTTATAGAAGCTAAAAGGCGACCCTCTACTGTTAGAACGTGGAGAAAAACAAGGAAATAACTGTCACACACGTTCAAATATGATCATGCCCGAAAATCAAGGCGGTCAAGCTGAAAGAGCGCCAGAACGAGTCCCACTACAGAGCTGCTGAGATATTTCCCGCCCAATGCATAGTGGGAGACCGTGGGAGGTCGTGGAAACGTCGTTTTACACGTAATGGGAGCAGAAACTTTGGGTATTATCAGTATTTAAGCACCTAGAATCATTTGTAATCGTTGGAGCTTTCACTTCCACATTTAGAGAGAGAGAGAGAGAGTCATATTGAGAGAAAGCATTTCGAGAGATATTTGTGAGATCTAGTCAATCAGCTTAGGTATTTATTACCTAGAGAGCACACATAGAACACTCCCCTTTACTCCTTGTTACGCATTGATCTAAGCCGAGAGTAGAGCGAGTGTTGGATGAGACAGAGTACCTCTGTCGAATCCCAAGATAGGAAGCTAGGTTGTAATTCACATTGAATTTTAATACAAGCAGAATCCTATCTTGTCAATTTACACAAAACGCTTCCGCATTATCTCCTTGGCGATTACTTATCTCCAAGTAGGGTTGGTCTGAGACTAACACCTCAGACCTACTCGGTCAGCACCCCGATCCCATCAAGTGGTATCAGAGCCTGTGTTGGCTGACAAATCTCTCAAGATGGAAGATCTTATCGACTTATAGGAGCCCGAGTCATGCACCACCAGTATGACGTGCTTGATGGCTCACAATGGTAAGAAAACCGCTCATGATCAGGTAAGTGAGACTCCCTCTGCAATGAAAATTTGCAGATATTTTGGTTATGATGGTCATACGGACTATTCTTGTAATAAACTTCATGATTTATCATTTAATATATCTTGTGTGTCTGCGATTATCAAAGCTCGTGATCTTTACTATAATAGTTCTTCATCATTGTTGAAGAGGGGACCCAAGTATACCTGGGTTCCCAAAACTAACTAGTAGCTTTTTGCAGACAGAGTGGCTCGGAACAATGACTCTTGGTTTCTGGATAGTGGTTGTTCAAGATATATGATAGGAAACCAAGTTGAGTTTACGACTCACTCTGACCATCAAGGGGGAAAGGTTACTTTTAGAGACAGCATGCACATAAAAATCATAAAATTGGCTCCATTGGTAACCCCTCTTTATTTAAAGTTCATAATATTTACTTAATTGTTATTGGACATAGTCTCTCAAGTGTCTCTCAAATTTGTGATTTCTCCAATCTTATGTTATAAGATTTATGACTCTATCACTAGTGATTGTAAGGAAATATGATTTATGACTCTAATACGGGTGATCTTAAGGCAGTATGGCACGTGTTGATATGAATATCCATTGTATATATATGAGAATCATGTGCAGAAAGCAAGCAGACCCGGTCTGTGAATCATGTACCGAAGCAAGCCGACTATCTCTGCGAATCTTGTGCAGAAAGCAAGCTGACTCGCTCCAGCTTCAAGTACTTTGAAGACTACGGTATTTTTGTTCAAAATGTTACCATTATGTATGATAATACCAGCTAAGGTCGTCAAATTCTCTAAATTTCATGCTCGCACTAAATTTACATACTCGAGTTCTCATTTCTTACAAGATTATGTGGAGATGAACTTAATCTCATTAAACTAAGTTTCCACAGACTCCAGCTTGCTGATATCATCACCAAGGCATCACCCATGGCTGCATTTGAGCTCTTTCGCACTCACCATGGCATGACTCACTCTGACAGAGGGTGGTTGTATCTCCTCTCCCTCTTGGAGACAGAGTCTGGGTACTCAGGTATAGTCTCTCTGGCACCATACTCTCCTTGGTTAAGTAGTTCAACTTAACTTTGTCTGCAAATTTTTGTTTGAAAACCCACAAGATTTTCCATACCAATTCGACCAAAGCACCCACATCAACCATCCCACGACCCCAAAGCACATATTCTCCTAACCCTAAAACCACTCCTACTCACTCTCCCACTCAAAGCCGAAAATCCTCCAAACAAGGTACTATTGTTATCCTAACTCCCGAAACCATCTCTAAGTCTCCCATGGCCGTCTCACCATACAAAAATCCCATCCACTTTGGGTCCATCATTACTAATGCCCAACTCACCCTACAGCCCTAGTCGATTACCCAACCTACCTTGCCCAAGCTCCACTACTATCTCAGCCGAAGCCCTTGTCACTCCTACCAACCCACTACCACTACCACTGAAGCAAAACCCACTACCTCTTACTACCTAAATCAATCACAACCCCTTCCCTTCATTCGACCAAGAAATACTGCTAGAGTCAATCTGCAGACATAATCGGTCTGGCAAAAATACCCACGTAGTTGAAGTGAATTTCCAAAAAAAAGGAAAGAAAAGAAAAAGAAAGAAAGACAGAAATCCCATGAGAAGGCTAAAACAAAGCAAATTACAATCGTCTCTTCAACTTATATTCAATTTGAAGAAGACGTACTCTTGCTCCACCCACCACTTCCAAGAGTGGAACTTGCGTGACTCTGGTTTGCGCTTTACAACAACGCTAGCTTGCACATATGGGTATGAATTCTTTGGCTAATACGCTTCACTACAATGGTTAGCCACATCTAGCACTCTCTTGAGATTCAAAATGAATGGGTCAATACCAAGATGCAGACCAAGTCCCTCACCCCATTTCCTAGCCTACACCCTTGACCATACTTTCAACCTATCTCAAACTTTGTTTATCTTGGCGGTGTTTTTATCAAACTTGGGTAGACTCAGTCGGTTGGCTATTTAGCCATGTGATTGCTTCTGGATGTCAGACATACTCACCCTGTTTTGCCTGATGATGTCAAAAAGGGGGAAAGCGGTGAATCCCACTCTCACTAAGACGAATTAATGTTTTTGGTGGTAGGAAGACTTGAATTGCACTTATGGATTTTGCCCTGCTTGATGGTTAAGCAGACTGCTTCCGTTTAAGCTTAGTTTAATTCTATTATGATCTTCTCTTACTGGTCTTGTCTTAAATGACGTGCTCAAACTTAGGGGGAATATTGGACTAAGGGGGAATCAATCAACGAGAGGTTGGTTCTTCCAAGCTTGCTTTGCTTGTGTGTCTTTTTTGCAGGTTAACTCGCGCTACGAGATTCACTCAAGTGGTTTTTGGCATCATCAGCAAAAAGGGGGAAAATGTATGAAGATATTAGAGTTTTGCTGAAGATTGCCAAAGCCTAGCCACCAGCAAGAGTGGGTCGGAGAATTGAAGCAACGAAAAGAGACCAAGTCAAAGACAGTATGAGTTTAGCGAACAGTAACTCCCTCTGCAGAACAAGTCATCCAGAGCTTGCCCACAGACAAAGAGTCTCGACAGATGTAGTTTGGTTGTCAACCAACTCGATCTGTCAAGCGGTTTGCATTCATATCATCTTATAAATGATGCTCAACTTAAGGGGGAACTTTATCCCATCTTGACTGAGTTGGTTCCCTTTGCCATCATCAGCAAAAAGGGGGAATTTGTTGGAACCCAAGGTTTTTCTGATTATGGCAACAGAGTAAGTCTGGTGACAGAAGAAATATCACTGATAATAGCATCAGAGCAAGTCTGGGCGATGAACGAGTCTGACCGCAGAAGGAGTCATTCTGCGACATAAGACTCTCATGGAAAGTTATAGAAGCTAAAAGACGACCCTCTACTGTTAGAACGTGGAAAAAACAAGGAAATAACTGTCACACACGTTCAAATATGATCATGCCCGAAAATCAAGGCGGTCAAGCTGAAAGAGCGCCAGAACGAGTCCCACTACAGAGCTGTTGAGATATTTCCCGCCAAATGCATAGTGGGAGACCGTGGGAGGTCGTGGAAATGTCGTTTTACACGTAATGGGAGCAGAAACTTCGGGTATTATCAGTATTTAAGCACCTAGAATCATTTGTAATCGTTGGAGCTTTCACTTCCACATTTAGAGAGAGAGAGAGAGTCATATTGAGAGAAAGCATTTCGAGAGATATTTGTGAGATCTAGTCAACCAGCTTAGGTATTTATTACCTAGAGAGCACACATAGAACACTCCCCTTTACTCCTTGTTATGCATTGATCTAAGCCGAGAGTAGAGCGAGTGTTGGATGAGACAGAGTACCTCTGTCGAATCCCAAGATAGGAAGCTAGGTTGTAATTCACATTGAATTTTAATACAAGCAGAATCCTATCTTGTCAATTTACACAAAACGCTTCCGTATTATCTCCTTGGCGATTACTTATCTCCAAGTAGGGTTGGTCTGAGACTAACACCTCAGACCTACTCGGTCAGCACCCCGATCCCATCACCTCTCACACTCGGGTAAAACCCATCTGGCAGTTGCAAAATAAACCTTATTAGAAAAAGAACCTGTCATACGGTAGAGTCCAAGAACTGGAAGTCCCGAAGACAGTTCCCATTGAATGACAACGACCGCACTTAATGGCGGAAGATTGAAGATCCTAGATAAAGGATAATCGAATTTAGGGCACCATGGGGCGACGTGCTTCGCAGTCGCGAGAACCATGAGTAGCCAGCAAGAAGAGGAGCACAGCTGTGCAATGAAGCGAGGAAGACTGAGTAACAAGCCGAGACAAGAGAGTCTACGGACTGAAATGTTTGATAATACTAATAACGGTATACAAACCGACTAAGGAATTAGTCGAGGTTGGATTAACACCAAACCTACACGCCAAGAGGCTATAAATAACCGAACAACATGGTTCAGATTACTATGAAAGTATTCATTAAACATACACCTATAGGACTACAATGTGGTTCCTAAGGATAAGTCAAGTCTCGTTAACCACAGTGAAGGTGTGAGACATCCGGATTGATGACAACCATGTCCAGTACACTGGAAACGACTCAGGAGAATGATCACCAAGGTCAAAAGACCCAAGGAAGATCTAATGAGAGCACCAAATATGGATGGAACGATACCGTAACCGGTATACGTTAACCGAAAAACAACCTACCCCCCCCCCGCACTTGCCCAGGGCAAGTGCAGCAACTACAAGACGGTTGGAAGACTTTTAATAACCCGCAAATACTTGCTAAAGTACCGCTATGATGAGTGGAGCAAATATGGGATCACCAATCCTAAGGATTTTAATTAACGAAACCTTGGAAAGGCCTAACGGCCCGACCATTGTATTAAGAACATACCAGTCAGCGAGGAGCTAGATTTGGTCAAGACCTCAGTCATGGCAACGCCATGAAGAATCTCTTTTCACACCGAACTGTTATTTCCAACTCAAAATTTTTCTTTAAAACTACAAACCTTTTTTTTTAAACCTCGGATTTTTAAAACCAGACGAACAGAGTTACGGTGACTATCATAGAATGATACAAGAGGAGTTGACAGTAGAATACTTCACCTAGGCGTGGGACGAGCACTACGAGTGTATCCAAATACGGGATGTGGGACGACCACACTCCGAAGGAGCTTACGGGCCCGACAAATAGTCAGGTAAGTGGTAACGTACCAACAAGGTACCCCACGTATGTATACATGTAGTGCGCGAAACACGGGAAGTAGTCAACTCCGTTATACGGACCATAAGTAAATTCAAACCAGAACAGTTGAATACCTCAAACGAGCAAAAAGGAAACTCAGATAAGCTACAAGGTAAGGAGTCAGAAACTCACTCCAGGAGAACCATTAAGAGTTGAAAGTGCAAGAAGCACTAACAACGGAATAAGACATTGGATATGTCTCGAAGATATAGAAGTAAAGCATGAATAACTGGAAGGAATACCCAGTCTAAACACTGTAAGGCAAACGCCTAACATTAACACATAAGTGTTCAATGCACGGAATGGAGTTCCCAGGACAACCACCACAACACACAGGGTGATCACATAAGGTACCGAGAAATACCATTCATCACCGAAGGGAATATCAAACCCGTTATAACATAAGGAAAAACACCAATGGTCTACCCTAAGAACGGGAGACTTTATAATCCTCAACGGATAACTCAGATCCAGAACCGCAAGGTAGGATAACAAACTGCACATACTCATAAATGTCAGCTAGATGCTACCGTATAATCAGTAGTACCCAGGAGCGATCCATAAAGGGTATCAAGTCAACACAGTTGAACGAGATGTCGCGGTAAGAACATCACAATCGGAACGAACATTTGGTTAGAACACCAAGGGATCCCACTTGACAGGGGATACCCCAAATTAATAAATGGTACCGATCAATACCAAGATGCTTAAAGGGTCTCCAACAAACGGAAGCGTGATGCGACAATCTGTCATGGAGCCCAATATCACCTCCAAAGCCAGCGATAGCTTACGGAAACGTAACCACTTGGGAACAGCCCATGATGAGAAGAGCTCTGGGCAATGTGGCTAGTATGCCATGAAACTATTACAATACATAATTTGACGGTTGCAAAACCCATTGTAAACCATATGGAAAGTGGTCAAGGACGACACCAATAAAAGGTTAATAACCAACGAGCAAGGATACCCTTCATAAACTATGAGACGCGCAAGAGCGGTGAACACATGGATTCCAAGAATCGGATACCATCAATAAATGTCCAAAGATATATCCCTTCCAGAACTACTAATGTAGTGAAGCTTGAGCAAACAATTACTGCCAAGCGATGTCAAATAAGCTTAAATAGCAACTGTTGACAACCAAGGAGTAACCGGTTCAATAAGAACTCGATATGGGGAATATAAAGTATAAGTAAATGACACTCAAGGAGCTCAGAAGTATAAACACCGAAATATGGTATAAATGGTGGAAATGCATGAGCTGAAGCTAGCAACAGCGGATGCCATGTAAACCAATACTATAGATCAGTAACAACATGGTGCGCAGCAGGCGGCCAACGTATGTGAATAATCACCCAATGCTATGGATTTGTTAATACGAGATAGTGGACAGACCGGGCAACAAGCCAGGAGTCTACACCAAACGATGAAGCACCACCTGATGGAGTAACGATCATTCCTATTGCGATCTCATAAGAGAGTTACTACCAAGAGTTTACGCCTCTGCACTCTGTAGGATTGAGTGTTTTGGTATTGCACTTGTGCAGTTAATGATCTAGTGGGATAGCTAGGAATATGGAAATGTAAGTA
The DNA here is from genome assembly GCA_023374045.1 of Limonium bicolor. Taxonomy (NCBI): domain Eukaryota; kingdom Viridiplantae; phylum Streptophyta; class Magnoliopsida; order Caryophyllales; family Plumbaginaceae; genus Limonium; species Limonium bicolor. The sequence goes on along the minus strand of CM041778.1, from coordinate 322,061,967 downwards.
GTGGTAAATTCTTCCTTTCACCAATGAACTTGGAATAAGCCAACTAAGCAGAAGCTTAGAAACAAACCGTGCTGCCTAAGGTCAAAGAAGCACGAAGAGTGTGAACACACCAACAATCATAAGATGAATTCCATGTGAATAAAAGTGAAAGGAAAGAAAGAAACTCAAAGGACAACGCATGGAAACAAATGCAAGGTCATACAAGTAAGAACACTTGTACTGAACCAGAGAAACTGGCATAATTAAGAATCCACTGATAACAGTGGAAGCACTACAACAATTAGTGGCTTAACCTCACCCGACAATAAGTCAGAGGACCAAGTGAATGATCACTACAAATACAAACAGTATGTGTATAGATTACCAGAGACCTGGTTATAAATCTAAAACTCATTGAGTTCGAGCATGGTAAAAGAACACCACACTTGGTCAATAAACCTTATTCTCACAATAAGAGCGATAAAAGGGTGATGTGTAACACATTAAGGATAACAAGAAGGGCGAATAACCCAAGTTATCAGGGTCGCGCAGCAGAAGCTAGTGGGCCCAGAATTCCAAGTGAAATACACCTAATGAATAAGAGGTCAATCATCAATGCCTTAAAGCCATTTAGGCTAGAACCAAACTCGGTTAAGAGCTGAATAACTCCGACGAAAATTCTTGATGCAAGGAATAACCGGTAATACGGTTAAGACCCATTGTTCAAGGAACATCGTATAATAAACCGCATGGAAGCTGAACCACTCCATGACGGCTGAATGCCTCGACCAATGTCCAATATTGACACATGGTAGATTACGTGGGCGTAATCCCTTTTAAGGGGGGTAGAGCGAAAACCACGAAATGTACATTTTACGTGATAGGTGCGTAAACTACAATGCGCATAGCGCAAAAGAATAGGTTTTGATGATTGATACTTATGTTACATAAACATTTGTATTCACTCATCGTGTAATTGTGGTAATTTGGGAAATAAGAATAGGGAAGGAGTAGAGAAACTCCAGGGGAATGAGGACCCCGATTGGTAATAGTATGAGGAATGAGTATGTATGGGAGACTTGAGGAGTATAAATCGGTATGGAACCGACATATGTAATGAGTATAAATCGGTATAAAACCGATGTATTTTATGAGCATAAATTTAGTATAACAAATTAATGGGATAATATACCCATGAATTTCCTAAGTATAGTAGTTGGGGAAGATGTAGTAATAATTGATGAGATGATTAGTAAGTAAGCAAGTGAAGTATATAAATTGGAAAATGTATGTGTGTGATTTTGACTAGCAAGACTAAGAAGATAGAAAATGAAATAATGTTTGACGAGCTGTCTGTTTGAATGGAGGTGAGAGAGGTGGAACTTGATTTGCTAGCGATCAAGGGAAACCGAACACAAATTGGGGTGGAAGGATAATTCAACACCAATGCTGATCACATTGGGGTTGAAGGACTCTGGAAGCTCCCTTAAGTGGCCACAGTAATAACACTAGTAATAGGTAAAATCATCATAAACGGAATTTGGGAGATGTATGCAAGCTTTCAAAACGAATTTCCAAAACTAATTTGGTACAATGTTTTCTTCAACCTGAGAATGAGGATCGGTTTTGAAACCGCTCCCACGGGCGCTAGTGAATCTTCCATGCCTAGGCGGGTATCCGGTCGAAACCATAGGAGATGAAGCTAGTTTTGAGTCAGTGGGAGTGTTGATTAGTTTTGAAACGATTACATCAATCGTACGGTGACGGTGTGTGTTTTGTATTTTTCCAAGGGCTCTGGGGCAGCGTAGTCCCGAGTAAGTATGAGTAAAGTATGAGTAAGTATGAGTAAGTAAGTATGAGTAAGTGCCTGAGGATCTCTATATGTGCAAATGAATTTGATCTGAACCGAAGGACCGTAGAGGCAGAAAGTGTAAGTGCTCAAGTCATGACGGCCGTGAACCAGAAAGTGTAAGTGTTCAAACGTGACCGGTACCTGAGGGATCGCTTGACATGGGAGAGGATGGCACCACATTTATCTGCGGACGGACCCCATGGAGAGCTTGTAACGGATATTTTTGATTGCTCTACATGCAGTGACATGCTGTTTGGATGTGTAGTATGCATCATGTCAGACATTTGGAGTTTGACAAAGTTATATGTAGAGGTCATAACCTTAGCATAGAATACGTATGTGAGTAACAATATAGATTCACCAACTTTGAGGGCAAAGTTCTTTAAGGGGGGTAGATTGAAATACCCCGAACTTAAATATGGTGATTAAATTTTTTAGTATGGTATTTAAGGGCCTAATAGTGCCTAAGTAATTTTGGTAAGGAAAATAAATCCAAAAGAAATAAATAAACGCTTAAAAAGCGAAAAATGCTAAATAAGCGTTAAATAACCATAGGAGGTATGAGACCTCGGTTAGCGTATTATATGGATTCCTAGGGCTTAATAAGACCAAAATAATATATGGGAACTACTCCCGAAGAAAACGGAACCAAATAATGTATTAAAACGCTAATAGAGCCTTAGTGCACGTTTTTCGGGAAAAACCCAAAACGTGATTTTAAGTGGTCAAACGAACCCGTAAAAATTATAGTTCATTAAATAAATATAATTAAGCATCAATGGAAGCTTAATAACCAATAAAAATAAAGAAACGGGAAAAAATTCCGGGAACGGGCCCGGTTAGTGAATAGTACCTAAACCGGGTAAAGTAACTAGCGTTTTCTGTAAAAGACGAAAAACGTTCCAGCTTACATATATATGTGGGCCGGTTTTATTAGTGAGTCATCCCCTCACTCACACACAAATAAAGAAAGAATGACACACAAAAAGGAGGAGAGAGTAAAGTAAAAAGCATAAAGTAATTTTACCTCCCTCCTCTCATTTCGTTCTCTCTCTCTCTCCTTCCTTTCCTTTCTTCCACCGTGAGCTGCTCTCCCCTCCCCTTCCTGGCGATTTGAGCTGCTCCACTCAGCAACAATGGCAGCCTCCCTTTCCCTCCATGCTCAAGCCATGTTAGAGCTCCAAATGAAAAACCGAATACATATTCTTCTCCCCCTCTTCAAGCTCCACACTTCTCTCTTTTCAAAATTCGAAAAGGATGAGTTTCATTTTCATGGGTTTTGCCCATTTGGAGAGAAAAGGGCACCACCTTGTAGCTTGGAGCCTCCTATTTCTTCCAAGGTAAAAAGTTCCACAGAAAAATTCATTTTTCTTCACCTTTCTCTCTTGACCGATTTTTGCTCATTGTAACACCTTGTTTTCTTCTTGCTTTGGAGAATAATTCCAACCTTCCAATGGTGGTGAGAACACCTTCTTGAACCAAGGGCTAAAACCCCTCCTAAAAGGTTCAAAAGGTAAACCCTAGAAATTTTGTTTAAAACATCTCAACGAATTAACATTGATTTATGGGTTAATATGTTAATTGCACTTGTTTTGTGTGTATTGGGTGATGGGAATGGGGTTTGGCAACTTCATTCCCCATGTGACCGATTGTGCAAGAAAGAGAGAAGAAGGAATAGAAAAGAAAGGAGGAAATAAGGGCTTTAAGGTAAGAGCTCTTCCTCAATGCTATATTTTAATGCATTAAGAGTAATGGGAATGGGTGAACAAATAAAGGAACCAAAACTATTGTATTAGTATTGTAGTTGTGGGAGTTTGAGTATTTATGAGCTTGTATTTGGGTTGTAGGCCTTAGAGCCAAATAAATTGTGTATGTGTATTAGTATGATGGATTGAGGAAGTATTGATGTATTGGTATTGTAATTGAGGAAGTATTGGTGTATTAAGGTTTTTGTATGTGTGCTGGTAGAACCCTTGTGGTTTGGCTAGAATAGGATGAATTTGATGAGAAAGGGTATGTGTGGATAAGTAAGGAAAATAAGTGAACTATAGCGAAATTTTAGTAGGAAATTGTGCATTAAGAATGACTTGGTGAATGGGAGAACCAAGGTGTGTATTGGGATTTATTAGAGATGATTTAATAACTAAGGAGTAGTAGTTGTGGTAAGAGGATGAAAAGATATAAATTTGTAGCAAGAGATTTTTGAATGTGTTGGAGAAACAAGGAAGAATTAATGTGTAAGATTGGTAGGATGAGTATAGTAGAGAGTAAGACTTGGGTTGAGTATAAGGTAAATGAGGCAAAGAAAGGGCCATAGGATTAGTGGGAAAAAGAAAGGGAGAATCTGTAACATTTGTTGAAGAAGGAAAAACTGTAACAGTGGGGAAATTTGACAATGAATGGCCTTTTGTAACCGATTTGGATAGAGGTGGATTAGGCTAGTCTAAAATGCTTAATCAATGCTAAAATATGCTAGATTATATGTAGGAATATTGGAGAAGAGATTGGTAGAAGTTTGGAGTTGAAACAAGTTCAAAACATAATTATTTTTCATTACTGTAACTAGTCCGGGTTTGTAAACAAGTACAGAAACCCGGACCAGTCAAAAATCGTAACAGATTGTATTTCAGAAGGAGTGGTCCGGGTTTGCAAACCAGGACCTAAACCCGGACCACCCCAAAATTATACCCGAGAGAATTGCCAATGAATGGTCCGGGTTTGCAAACCAACCCTTAAACCCGGACCACCCAAAATTTGTACCCGAGAGAACTGCAAGTGCATGGTCAGGGTTTGTAAACCCTGACCTAAACCCAGACCATACACAAATCATTCCCGAGGACTTTTGCAAAGTAGTGGTCCGGGTATGTAAACCCGGACACTAACCCGGACCCTACTAAAATCCTTCCAGAATGTGTTTTAAAGCTGTTCTAAGGTAGAGTAGGGATGGGTAATGATAGTATAAGGTAATTAAAACTTTATTAATGATGTTTAAAGGTCATTAAGGCCATGAACAAGTGTGAGAAGGAATTAAGAAAGTTGTAAGTATGAACACTAAGTTAAACCGAAACAACAGGATAACGGGGTAAGTACGGGAGTAGTAATTATTTGTGTATCGTAAGAGCATAGTATTAATAACAACGTTGGAAACATTATTAGTGGAACAAGTGTGAACCAAGGAACAAGGGAACACACGGTAAAGCTAACCCCGGTGAAAGGTATGATTTTCTCATGCCCCGTATGCTAACCGAGTTACATTGATTTGTGTGCTGTATGCCGGCTAATCAAGACTAAAGCATGAAACGGTTTATTGCCTTTCATTGTATGTCTTGCTGTATGTTGTATGAGCTAACCCTTCTTGATTGATTGTGTGGCTTCACTTAGTGCGTAGACCGACTCATAGATGAGTCTTGTTGTTTAGTGACTCGTAGAACGAGTTATTTGTGAACTAACGGAAACATAGAAACGCACTAAACTAAAGAACCAACAAACGATAACGCCAACCCATGAACTCACTAGAATGTGAGAGAGTGTACGGGAGTAGCAACCTCCCGATAACGGTAGGAGAACCGAAATGAATAATCCACAAACAATAAGTAGTGGAAGTATATAAATAAACCCTACTAGAGGAATTAATGTTGGTGCAAGTCATGAACCATGGGAGTAGTAAAGAATGATGAGGGAACTTCAAACCCCTTGGCAAATTAGTCGACCCACTATGAGAGGACCCGACTGATGTGAGTAATGTCCCGAACATGAGAGTATTCGATACGTTGAGGGAACCCTTAAATCTGAGAATACTAGACGGTGGCAATTCCCTAAGCTAGTGGAGGTTATCGAGAGATACTTCTAGGCTAAACCATGAGATGGTAAGATACTCCAAGAGAGGAGCGTTGGGAATTTGATTAGTCCGATAAAAATGGACATTTGTATATTTGAGGAGCTAAGTGTATAGCTTTTGAATTTGTAGGTCCGGTGGCGAGTCTTGTGTATGATTCCGCCCAGAGACCAAAAGTAATGAGTATTGAGTATTGCGTATGTATGAGTAAAGTAATGAGTAATTAGTAATGAGTAAGTATGAGTATGTAATGAGTACCGAGCAATGAGTAAGTATGAGTAAGGAGAAGAGTATGGGTACGGAGTGTGTGAGAGCAAGTCCCGAGTACTGAGTAAGAGTAAGTAATGGTAGCAGTGAGTATTGAGTGAAGTATGAGTGAAATAATGAGCAAGGTATTGAGCATAGGGTAAGTAAAACAACGAGTAAGTAAGAATAAGCTTAATGTAAGCTTGTGAACCCGAGTAAGGAGAAAGAGTGCATCCGATGAAACCGGATGAACGAATAACTAAACGAACGGTTGACTAACAAATTATCTTCCTTGGTAGGTAAAGAACGTTATGCATGTATGTAAGTATGGTTGATTGTATTGTTGTAGCATGAGTATGTATGTATGCATGTAAAATGAACTCCATGTATACCCGACCCAAAGTAGTCGGCGTACCGCGGTTAGTACGCGGTATATGCGAAAGTCATATTCAGCGTAAGCTGACCCCCTATGAAATACCCCAAAATAATAAAACATGGATTAAATATCTAATCACATTGATTAAGGCCTAAACATGCCTTAAAAGTCAACTGAGAACAACAGTGGTCAACACAAAGCAAGACATTGCACCCTTTGACTGTTAGGGTAAATAAATACCCAAATGAACTACTTAGGACCTAAAACTCTGTCCTAAGCTTAGTAACACATTACTAAACATATTACAATTGTTGGACAACCCTCCAACACAATGAACAAGCATTTTCATGCTTCAAGGTCAAGTAGGGCAAAAATGTGCTCTAAGAATACCTTAAAGGTCTAATGACCTCTAAATGATATAAAATTGGATACCATGATCAAATATCATGTAAGGAACACAACAAAACTGTTATCAAGGAAAACAGAGCTCAGAAACCCCTGTGACACAAAATGTGCACTAAAACACCTTAAAGCACGTTTTTGTGTATGAGCACTAAGATAATGACTTTTTGTCATTTTAAAGACTGGAGTATATCATTTATAATATTAATGTGACATGATAGACTATATTTTAAAGTCTAAATCAAAGTTTGAAAATTAAAAATCAAAATGGGCAATTTAGTATGAATAGTAACCTAAATAGTGTATTTTTAAGCAAAATTGACCAAGTATGGTCAATGGTCAACTAATGACCCTTATAACCCCTTGGAAGTCGGCAGCAAGGGAGCTGGGAAGACAGCTCATTCATCATTAACACAAAAATATCTAATCAATTTGGTGAATCACCATTACTATTCCATTAATTAATGTAAACTTAACTTATAAGGCAAATTAGCTTACTTTTCTTCATTTGCCTTCACCCCTGCCGACAGCAGCTCTCCAAAACCTCTCTTTGGCTTCTCCAAACCGTGGCTAACACACCAAGAACATAGAAGAACACCTTGCTACCTAGGTAAGCTTAATTAGTCATTTTATGTTCATTTTCTTCACAATTCTTTCCTCTTTCCATGGAGCAAAGCATCAACCACTTCCATCAATGTTCTTAGGTTTGTTTTGGAGGTTAAATGGAGGGTAATCTTGGCATTAACAAGGGAAGAACGTGGAGAAAGCTAATCTTGTTCTTAAGGTATAAAATGTGCTTTAAGCACATATCTTTTGATTCCCTTCAAATTCGGCTGTGAAACTTTGTTTCTAAGCTTATTATCTTCATCTTAACATACTTATTCAGTTGGTATATCAAGAGCTTCAAGGTATAGCCAGATCCAAGCAAAAAACACCATTTTAGGCACTTTAAAAAGGTAAAGATTAGCCATCTTCTAATCTGAGTTGTACCAGTTTAAAGCTTGGTTTTAGTAGCTATTTTGACACCCTTTACCTTCTGTAAATTTAGGCCGAAGAGCACTTGTTCTTGCCTTGGTATTCAAAGGTAAATTTTACCTTGAAATTGATATTAAACACTTCTTATGGTTAGATCTTGCTTGGAGACTAATCATACCTTAATTTCTGTTTGAAAACATGTAACTAATGCTGTGGAAATATTATCTCCATACAGCCGTGGCCAAACAAGGCTTATACTTGGCAAAAATAAGGTATAAATCACTTAAACCTACACTTGGTACATTAATATGTGTTTATACATATGTATATATATTTGTGCCATGAGTGAATGGTTATTTAAGGTCTTATTTTGACCTTAGGTGATTAAGAAATGGTTTAGTAAATTTTATAACTAATTAATTAGCATAATTGTCAAATTTAAGACATTATGTGGAAAATTGGTATTATTGAAAATATTGGTGTAAGGCCGAGAGTTTAAGGCTTTTATGGGCATTTATGTGTAATTTATTTTATAGGCTAATGTTTGTAATAAGGCCATGTACTTTAGGCCATTTTATTTATGCATTTATAAGCTTTTATTTAAGTTTAGGTGATATTTAATAATTACCGCAAGGAATTGGGGTCTTAGGTGTAATTAAATTAAATTTGGGGGCTATAAAAGATATAGCCAAAAATTGGAGGTTTAAATGATTTTATATAAAAATTATAAGATTATATAAAGTTTTGGGGTTAAATGGTAATTTCTGAAAAGATATGGGTATAAACCGTAATTTGTGGAGATTAATGGTCAAGGAAATATTAAGGTGGTCAACCTTGACCATATGCTAATTTTGACCAAATTAAATAAGTTAGATAACTTATTTAAGGTTTTTAATAATATAAGTATTTTATTGTAACAATTTTATAACATACGTGGTATATATGTTATTTCCGAAAGTTAAGGGTGTAAAATGGTGTTATAAACACCCATGGGCTATTAGGAATTTTTAGGAATTTATTGGGTTGATTTTGGAATTAAAATAAACTATATATGTATAATATATAGTTACTATATCATTATGACACTTTGGAGAAATATTTGTGGTGGTATAGCAAATACCGAAAATATATGGGTTAATAAGGTTATTATAACCCTTTGGTGAAAATTGGTGATTTTTAGAATTATATAAGAGTATTTATTAAGATATATGTATAATATATAGTTTTAATGAATTATTAAACTATATGTTATAAATTGGGCCAAATGGCAAATATAAAATATATTGAGGTCTGTTCGGTTATTAAATAAAATAACCATAGGATATACTCTTTTATAAGTTAGAAATGTTATATTAAATGGTATATATAACATGGTATAAATAATGGGTGATTTTGTAAATAAAGGAGACTATATGTAACACCCCTCTCAATAATCACGATATAATCTCTCACGTAGCAATAAATAAAACGTCTCGCAGCGGAAAAACAAATAACAATTACAAAACTCACTCGGGTGTCACCGGCCGTTACTCGCCCATGCGAGCAACGCAGCCAAACTACATCCAACTTCCAATACAAATAAACTGCTAACCGCAGTGATAACGAGAAACTCCTATACATCATACTAAGTCCATAACCATAAACATCGACAAGTGAGCGTCTACCCACCTGAAAAATACATAACCTTACCATAAGACCATACACCATCTTCATTGCCATACAACATCTCCAATTTAAACTGTTCCTGCTCTTCAGCTTTGACAATGATCAACAACCTGTAATGGTGTAGTATCAGCGATAGACGCTGAGTATGCCGGGCCTGGACCCTAATGGTCACTTGTCATTTTAACCATCTTATTATTAGATCGGTTTCATGCTTTACCATTTACAGTTATAAACAATACTGAATAAACATATACATACACTTATTCATCCATCCAAATATTCATAGATATTCAGCCATCCATCCAATCTACAATCATTTAATAACCAATCCACAATTATATATCGAACGTATCGAGCAAAAACAATATAATGTACAATGTACATTCGCCGTAGCGTACAGCGTTCATATTTAATTTACCTTAGCCTTGTAAGCTCCATCCAACCATCAACACACAATAAAATAACCACAAGTATAACCAATGAACAACAAAGCGAAACAACGAGAATAATAAACAAGTATTAAGTCTCGTCCATGGTATTGTTCGCCACTGTATAAGTCTCAATTGTTTTAGTTGTTCAGTTATACCTAGTGACAATGTCTCGTTAAAACGACATGTCTCTAATTACCCATATATTATGGCGGGTCACCCACGGCAGTAGCCACTCCAACGGTAGAGTCTCCGACCAACGAGCCATTCTACTCGCTCACGGGAAATTTTCTTGATACTTACGGACCCGTACGCGGACATCCTGGTATCGTTTTTGTGATCACAGCGCGCACCAAGAGCCACATCCTCTTGGCTTTACTTCCATTCCATTAATTAATTAATTATACCATCGCATCGCATTACCAAATTTTCTAACACAGCAGACTAAGGTCATTAGTCCAATCCGGAGTCTGTAAACTCGGGATCCAGTGTTAGATACGAGAGCGGCGTATAGAAAAGGCCAATGCTCCGTACAAAAGTCTCAGATAATATGTATACGTTATTATCATAGTGCTACAACGTTTTACTTACGTTCCTTATATTTCATATAAGATAGCACCATAGCCGCTAGTTCGTTTTATATATATAGGTTCATATATACGAACCAATACTGTTAACTCAACAACAGTAAATAATAGCAGCTATAAATATACAGTTCATGCATATTAATTATCACATTCAGACAAACAATCTTATCACAGATCACACAGATGTCTGAACTGAGGAAGCCCTCAGGGACAATCAGAGACACATAACAACATACAAGTTATATCAACCAAATCCGAGCCCAAGGAGCAACCTTAGGACAACTCGGATCAAACCCCTTTACATACCGTTCACCCTGACTGTATTACGGTGGAGTATGAATCAGCAAGATCCTACGCTCCGTGTAGTCCGTTAGCTCGTCAAGCGTCCTTGTCAGAAGTATACTCTAAACGGTAATAAAACTATAAGTCAGTCTCCATGACTAACTACATCCGGTATTTCCGAATTATAAGTAACCCCGACAGTTCACCCCTGTTTTCTACAGTTGTTTGTTACAGGTTTTTCTAAAACAGTCGGCTTTGTTACTTAAAACGCGTACGTCAAACATTTCAACTGTTAAGTTTAATTCCTTATATTTCTTTTAATCTTACCCACATCTAGTTTAGGTACGTAACCTATAGTTGCATGTATGCATGCATCTTATATTATATTGCATTCTAAAATTCATAACTTATAGTTCGTAACTATATATTTTTTTTTAAATAACCACCACCATTAAATCATATGGTTTTCAACCAATATATTTATCCACCTTATATACATTATTCTTGTGTATGTATATATTTTTACCACGTAGGTAATTCTCATGAGTTTCATAAACTCTTATATTTTATGTTACATTTTATCATCTTTTATTAGATGATTATTCCCATTAGTTGTATTACATCATACAACTTATATTAAGATTGTTATCCTAATATTATGTAACATTTTATGTTGTACGTTTACAACTCCTAAGGTTTATTCCATAAGTACCTTAGTTTATAAATCCCATTCGTTTATAGTTTGTCACACCATTTATGTGAATACCTTATTTGTATTAATTTCATTAAACCACCTAATACCAAATAATTGTTATAACATTTATAACATTATAGACCTTAGTCTAAAATTCATTTTCCAAACTCTATCAATTCGGTAAAGCCCTTGAATTTATTTAAATTCTATTTTGACCACATAACATTATGTAATGCTATTCCATATGCTAATATCATTTGACATGATATTCTTATTTCCTTTAATTAATAACCTATGGTTTTTATACCAAACTATTTATTATTGCCGCATGGGCACCATATCAAACCATATTCTTTTTCACAAACCATAGTTTCCCTTAATTACAAAATCACCCATTAATTTATACCATGTTATATATTCCATTTAATATAACATTTCTAACTTATAAAAGGGTATAACCTATGGTTATTTTTTGTAAATTCCGAACAGCCCTTGTGCTATTCTATAATTGCCATTTGGCCCTATTTATAACATATAGTCTTACCATATCATTAAACCATATCTTATACACATATCTTAACAAATACTCTTATATAATTCTAAAAATCTCCAAATTTCACCAAAGGGTTATAATATCCTTATTAACCCATATACTCTTGGTAATTACCATTCCACCATCTATTTTTCTCCAAAGTGTCATAATGACATAATAACTATATATTATACATATATAGTTCATTTTAATTCCAAAAACACCTCAATAAATTCCTAAAAATTCCTAATAGCCCATGGGTGTTTAAAATACCATTGTACACCCTTTATTTTCGGTAATAACATATTTACCACATATGTTATAAAAATATTACCATTAAATACATAACTTATTATAAACCTTAAATAAGTTATCTAACTTATTTATTTTGGTCAAAACCTAGCATATGGTCAATGTTGACCTCCTTAATATTTCCTTGACCACCAATTCCTTATAATTACGGTTTAGTACCCAAACTTTCTAGAAATCACCTTTTGACCCAAAACTTTATAAAATCTTATAAACTTTATTTTAATCCTTTTTAACTCTAATTTTCGGCTTTATTCTTCTAAAGCCCTAAATTTAATTTAATTACACCTAATACCCCATTTATTTTCGGTAATGCATTTATACTACTTAAACTTAATTAAAAGCTTGTAAATGCATAAATAAAATGGCCTAAAATACATGGCCTTATTACAAACATTGCTCACAAAATAAATTACACATAAATGTCCCAAATACATATAAATTTTCGGCCTCACCATATAGTTTTCATTTATTTACCAAACTTCCACATAATGTCTTAAATTTGACATTTATGCTTGTTTAATTAGTTATAAAATTTATTAAACCATTCCTTAAACATTTTAAGGTCAAACAAGACCTTATTATTCTTCTTCACTCACGGCAATAGTATTAGAATTAGCTTAGAACATTTTTAACTTAGCAAAGTTAATGTTTAAGTGATTTATACCTTGATTTAGCTTAGGTAATCCTTGTTTGGTTCGGCCCCACCTTAAGTAGAAATTCTCCACAGCTTGTTTTACATGTTTTCAAACAGAAAACAAGGCCTAGTTAGTCTCCAAGCAAGATCTAACCATAAGAAGTAATTTAATGTAAGATTTAAGGCAAAAATTACCTTAAGAGTGCAAGGAGAGTTCAAGATGGTTTCGACCTGAATAAACACACCACAAGGTGTTAGATCCACCATATTGACATAGGAAATAGCTAGATCTCAACAAGCTACCTTGTTATTAGGTTTTACCTTGGAAAAATGCCTTAAAAGAGGGTATTTCCTTTGGATCTCGGCCACCCTTGCTCCAAATGGCTAACCACAGATTCCACATGAAAAGGAGAAGAAGATGAGGCTATGACCAAAGTTTCACAGCCGAACTTGAAGGGAATCAAAAGTTATGAGCTTAAAGCACATTTTTACCTTAAATGGTCAAGACTTGAACTTTCCTCCTTAGATCTGGTTAGGAACGAATTGAACCTTCCTTTAACCTCCAAATCACTCTACATAGATATAGAAAAGGTTGGAGTGTAGATCAATCGAAAAAGGAAAGAAAGATGAAGAAAATGGGCATTTTTATGCCTTAAGAGCTTACCTAGAGCTTGAGATCTCATCAATGGTGCTTGGGAACCTTACCTACGGTGGAGGGGAGCCAGAGAGAGCTCAAGGAGTGAGCCATCTCGGCTGAAGAGAGGAAATGAAGGAGGAAGACCTATTATTGCCTTAAAGTCATTTTTTTGAATATTTTATGACATTATTGAATTGGTGACTCATCAATGCTTGATTGATGCTGATAATTGAAGCTCAATCAGTGGAGGCACAGCTAGGGACAGCCGGCCTGGTGAGAAAGATGGGGTATGATTGGAGCCAATTTTGAATCAAAATGAGTTATAATGTTACTTTATTCAATAATGAAAGGTGACTCATCTCTCTTGTCTTGTACTACTACTTGGAGCCACGAAATACAAGGGGAAAAGAGGAGTATTGGAGGCTCCAAACTGGCTGGCTCACATGGGTAAGGTAAGTGGAACCCACCTTTTTGTTTTATAAGGTAAAGTTTGTTTTTTTGTGTTATTTTATGTAAAAGTAAAGGACTATATTTAATTGTCACATGGGACTTGTCTCTTGGTCTGTTAAGAGACTTAATTATCTGATTTTATGTAGTCCATTTCGTGGTCAATGGTCAACATTGACCAACTTAGTCAATGTTGACCCAAACGGGCCCCACATTAGGGTTTTATTAATATTTTAATATTAAATTTGTAAAAATTCGTAAATTTCTGGAATTAAATTCCTAATATCATATAATATGATATTTTATCATATTTAAAGGTATTATACCTTTTAGCTCATTTAAAACCAATTTAGAAGGCGATTACACAAAAACGTGCTTTAAGGAGTTTTAGTGCACATTTTGTGTCGCAAGGTGTTTCTGAGCTTGGTTTTCTTTGACAACGGTTTTGTTGTGTCCCTTACATGATATTTGATCATGGTATCCAATTTTATCATTTAGAGGTCATTAGATTTTTAAGGTTTCTTAGAGCACCTTTTTGCTCTATTTGACCTTGAAGCATGAAAGTGCTTGTTCTTTGTGTTGGAGTGTTGTCCAACAATATAATATATTTAATATTATGTTAATAGACTTAGGACAAATTTTTAGGTCCTAAGAAGTTCATTTGGGTATTTATTTACCCTTAACAGTCAAAGGGTGCAACATCTTGTTTTATGTTGACCACTGTTGTTCTCAGTTGACTTATAAGGCATGTTCAGGCCTTAATTAATGTGATTAAATATTTAATCCATGTTTAATAAGTTGGGGTATTTCAGTCTACCCCCCTTAAAAAGACTTCGTCCCGAAGTCTCTCAATCAAATAGGTAAATATATAAATGTATAACTACCCATTATTCCCATAATGTATATCTATGTGATATATCATTTACACACATCGTGTTGTGCCTATACAGCACATAGCCATCACTTGTGGCGTTAGTTCATTCATATATGGATATAGGTGATCCATCAGCACCATCATTTCCTATCAGTTCTACCAACCCTGACAACCTCTCTGAGGTGTCCATAACATTCCATTGTTCCACATTCCATATCTAATGATTCATTTCGTATCTAGGCGATACCATATGTAATCATTCTATAAAGCAATATGAATACATATCACAAATAGCATAAGAAAAGTGTTACACACATGGTGTAAACACAACATCATACAGGTATCTCGTAAGATACATACATACAAGTGCACATCACACACAAACAAACCAAACAACGCACCCCCGCGTACCAACCATAACCATCAAAACCAATTCACTGTATGCTATGCATACTAAATAATTCACATACTAACCAAACAAACCTCGTATGCCCCGCACACCACCAATTCTCTTTTTTTTGTATGCAATGCATATCAAACAGCCAAAACTTAGTGCACACATGTGCACAACCAAGAGGCTCTACCCCCCTTAAAAAGGGTTACGCCCCCGTACCCCACAAGTATACAACAGCCGCTCAACAAGGAGCGCTGGATACTTGGCTCTCAAAGAGTTCTCCAACTCGTGGATTATCCTCATATCAGAGAGACGGGTATGACTCTAGCCCTTCAGGGCTCCACAATATAAGGGTGAGGCACTGATCTATTTGTGCTCTCTCCCAAGTTCATTCTTATGGGCCCACTCGCTCCGTATGAGGTGCAGACCCATGAATCATAGGCTCAATTTGCCTCTTTTTTTTCATTGCTGTGAATCCACTGTTTTGATCACTAGCATAAATGCGTGTGTCTTCTCTCACTGACATTCAGTTGAGATGTAATATGACATTGGCTACTGTTAGTACTTAGTGCTCTTTGCACTTGTCTTTGTAATACTAAGACGTACCAGCCTATATGTCCACAAAGATGATGTTTGTCATCCATGTCTCCTGGTGGTTTTGTTCCGGAGTAACACACTGTTGTAGTTTTTCTTTTTTTTTTTACACTCTCGTGTTGATATCCACTTTATCTTTCTGCATTCCCACTAGATTAATAACTGCACGAGTGCAATACCAAAACACTCAGTCATACAGAGTGCAGAGGCGTAAACGCTCAACAGCTAATATCTCATGAGTCAAACAGATAAGATGTGCGAATTATCCTGTGAGTGGTACATTCCAAATCCATTGTTCTTTGCTTAAGGTATCTGCTATCATATAGCTTTATCTTTTCTCCTTGCGTAGTCACGCGTTTATATCCATATCATCTGGTAGATTTCCTCTGGATTGCAAGCATTTGCTTGATCCTTATGAGGGTTCTACATATTATTCGTCCATAATGGGTTTTCCTGTTTCCCTTTTTTGGTTCCTGTCCTTAAACTGTTTCCCTCTCTTCACTGTATACTGTCTACTGTTCTCTGTTGAAGGTTCTTGATTTCTTTTAGCCCGTTGTTTAACTGCGGCTCTTCTCGTCCATCTTCGAGGTAATCCGTCTTACGTCCGTAGAATGGAGTTGACTACTTCTCGTGTTCCTAACACTACTTGTCTACTTGCATGGGGTACCGTACTGATACATTACTACTTACCCGACTAACTCATAAATAAGTCTGTCAGGCCCACATGCTCCTAACGGAGTGCGGTCGTCCCATGTCTCGTTTAGTAAACTGGTAATGTCTGTCACACGGTTGTTGTGAAGTATTCTTTTGTCAATCTCCCTTTGATGGATATCCTTTTTTTTGTTTTCTTCTTTTTTTTTGTCCTTCTTTGCTTCTGCTTCTTTTTTTTTTTTGTCTAATAGTTCATGTTATCAGTTATCCTGTAATAAGTGTTATTGCCTTTGTGGCATCCGTGGTAATTCGTATCATAGACTGGTATTATTCAACTCGGTGTAAGTAAAATCCGTGCTATATTAGCAAACTTGTTTCTCCTTTTTTTTTGATCTCATTGAGTACAACACATTTTCCTTTTTCTCCCTGTTTTTTTTTATCATATCTCATCCATAGTTCATATTCGTCCCCTCATCCATGTAATTGGATGCATTGCAGATTGCATAATAGCTTGAGCAACTTGGCTCTTCACTTCCCAACCATCCTCACTGACGGTGGTGCATCTACAAAGGGTATGCTTGTCCATAAGGACTAAACATTTATCACTAGTAGTGATTAGCATTAAATGCCGGTATACACTGTTGGTATTTGGCTAATAAGTCCTGTCTAAAACTTCCTCGAACGTTTAAATTGGTGTATTTACAATCACAGTGGCTGTATAATTTCTCCAGTTGCAGTGGTTGGACTAACGGTCCTTCCAACGTTGCATGGGTTTCTAATCTCAAGGTTTGTATGAAAAAGTTTGAAAAACAGTTTTTTTTTATATATAAAAGTTAAAAAGTAGTAGTTGTTGCAGTTGCATTTGCAGTAGCTGTTACTGTTGCTGTCGCTGCACTTGCTGTAGCAAGTGCGCAAGGCAGATGGAAATTTCAGTAGTTATTGTCATAGCGCTTGCAATAGCAAGTGCGCCATGCAGGTGGAAATTCTGGTTCAGTAATTCCCGTCTCATTGACTCTTCGTCATTTGAGTATGCTACATGGTAATGTAAGCATTAACATCCTGTTCATATATATTATCCGTCAAGGTTTAAAGCTTACTGGTACTGAGTACACACATAATCTCAAAAGTCATACACAAAATGGCGAGTGGTCAATGACACACTCCCATATACTATAACATAGTCTCTTTAACATCCAAGGTAAGTACATAACAGGTAAGTAAACAAAGTCTTCCACCAGCGGTCTCATGGAATTTAGGGTTTTCATGCCCTATCTACTCCCTTGCCTTTATAGGCTCCAGCATCAGTAGATGTCTGGCCATCCTGACCGCCTCGTGGTACTCCAGATCCTCCAGCTGAGGTCTTCTGAGTATTCTTTGGTGGCCTGTAATTACGGCTCTCTGGGTTCATCCAGCATTCAATTTCCTATGGCCTCTTCTTTGGCAGCACCGACAGACAACCTTGCGGCCTTCGCAGTCGACCCCTGGATGGTCCTCCCCACAACGCTTACAATAGAATGGCGCTGGGGCTGTCCGGTGCCCTGGAGGTTACTGGGCCGGTCAACCGAAGGATGGGCTCTTTTCCCTTTGCTCCCTGGTGGCCCTGTTGCCCTTTCTTTTTTGGAAAGAATTTCCGTTTAAGGTTTCGGGTCAGCATTTATAAGGTATTTAATATGGTAAATAATTTGAAATGGGATAAGTCCTTACTTTCCCTTCTTTTGGCTTTCGCCTGGAGATGCTCCTCCACCCTCAGACTCCCTCAGGGTTCTTCCTTTTCTTTATCCCGAGAGTCTCTTCCCGAGTCTGGAGCATTAGCTCCGTCCTCGAGGCAGCCTCATAACACTCCTGGAATCTCCTTGGTAAGTTCTCACAAAGTTAATTGGTATGTAGTAAGTAAAGAATATGGCTTTCATGTTATACCTGGATGGTAGTGTAGAGGGTAGCACCCATCGCCATCTGGATGCGAAATAATAGTCCTCCCCGGAACTTCTCGACCTTCACGGTCTCTGAGTAATCCACACCGGGAATGAAGTCCAGCGGACCAATGAATCGAGCGTAATACTCATCCACGGTCAGACCTCCTTGGGTCATTGTCTCGGACTCCTGGCGCTTCTTCTGTTTGAGATGTGCTGGGTAGTATTTCCTCTCAGCAACTCGACAAAGGCAGCCCACGAAAAGTCGGGCGTAGCCAGGTGATGGTCCTTGACCAACCTCCACCAAGTGCTGGCTGCATCCTTCAGATGGAAAGCAGCAATGGCGACCTTCTTGTCGTCAGGTACTTGTAAAGCTTCATATGCTTTCTCATGTTCAACAATGTAACGCTCCAAAGCTACGGGGTCTGGTTCCCCAGAATATGTAGGTGGTCGGGTCTCTGTAACTGACTTCAGCCAGTTCGTTTCCCTGGGCTGTGGCGGGTGGGCTGGTGCTCCTCCTATCTGAGTACCCAGCTGTGCAAGAACGGCTGCAACCGTCTCAGCAACTCCTGGAATGCCGGGGTCACCGCCTCCACCTCTTCCAGTACCACGCCCTCTAGTTCCACCAGACATCTGTAGTACAGTATGTCACATAAATACTCGGTAAATTACCGTACACAACCAATGATATTAAGTTGCCTTAAGGCTAACCTGTCACGCAATTTGCGTTACTAGACACAGTATCTTCCTAAGACGAATCGTCTCGTACTTCCCAAATGTTTCCCATAATTTCCCAAGTCCTAAGCTCACTGTCTTAACCTATTATCTCGTCATCAGAGCGGTACTCCGCTCTGATACCACTTTTGTAACACCCCTCTCAATAATCACGATATAATCTCTCACGTAGCAATAAATAAAACGTCTCGCAGCGGAAAAACAAATAACAATTACAAAACTCACTCGGGTGTCACCGGCCGTTACTCGCCCATGCGAGCAACGCAGCCAAACTACATCCAACTTCCAATACAAATAAACTGCTAACCGCAGTGATAACGAGAAACTCCTATACATCATACTAAGTCCATAACCATAAACATCGACAAGTGAGCGTCTACCCAATCCTGAAAAATACATAACCTTACCATAAGACCATACACCATCTTCATTGCTATACAACATCTCCAATTACCCTGTTCCTGCTCTTCAGCTCCGACAATGATCAACAACCTGTAATGGTGTAGTATCAGCGATAGACGCTGAGTATGCCGGGCCTGGACCCTAATGGTCACTTGTCATTTTAACCATCTTATTATTAGATCGGTTTCATGCTTTACCATTTACAGTTATAAACAATACTGTAATAAACATATACAATACACTTATTCATCCATCCAAATATTCATAGATATTCAGCCATCCATCCAATCTACAATCATTTAATAACACAATCCAAATTATATATCGAACGTATCGAGCAAAACAATATAATGTACAATGTACATTCGCCGTAGCGTACAGTTTTCATATTTAATTTACCTTAGCCTTGTAGGCTCCATCCAACATCAACACACAATAAAATAACCACAAGTATAACCAATGAACAACAAAGCGAAACAACGAGAATAATAAACAAGTATTAAGTCTCGTCCATGTATTGTTCGCCACTGTATAAGTCTCAATTGTTTTAGTTGTTCAGTTATACCTAGTGACAATGTCTCGTTAAAACGACATGTCTCTAGTTACCCATATATTATGGCGGGTCACCCACGGCAGTAGCCACTCCAACGGTAGAGTCTCCGACCAACGAGCCATTCTAGCTCACGGGAAATTTTCTTGATACTTACGGACCCGTACGCGGACATCCTGGTATCGTTTTTGTGATCACAGCGCGCACCAAGAGCCACATCCTCTTGGCTTTACTTCCATTCCATTAATTAATAATTATATACCATCGCATCGCATTACCAAATTTTCTAACACACAGCAGACTAAGGTCATTAGTCCAATCCGGAGTCTGTAAACTCGGGATCCAGTGTTAGATACGAGAGCGGCGTATAGAAAAGGCCAATGCTCCGTACAAAAGTCTCAGATAATATGTATATGTTATTATCATAGTGCTACAACGTTTTACTTACGTTCCTTATATTTCATATAAGATAGCACCATAGCCGCTAGTTCGTTTTATATATATAGGTTCATATATACGAACCAATACTGTTAACTCAACAACAGTAAATAATAAGCAGCTATAAATATACAGTTCATGCATATTAATTATCACATTCAGACAAACAATCTTATCACAGATCACACAGATGTCTGAACTGAGGAAGCCCTCAGAGACAATCAGAGACACATAACAACATACAAGTTATATCAACCAATCCGAGCCCAAGGAGCAACCTTAGGACAACTCGGATCAAACCCCTTACATACCGTTCACCCTGACTGTATTACGGTGGAGTATGAATCAGCAAGATCCTACGCTCCGTGTAGTCCGTTAGCTCGTCAAGCGTCCTTGTCAGAAGTATACTCTAAACGGTAATAAAACTATAAGTCAGTCTCCATGACTAACTACATCCGGTATTTCCGAATTATAAGTAACCCCGACAGTTCACCCCTGTTTTCTACAGTTGTTTGTTACAGGTTTTTCTAAACAGTCGGCTTTGTTACTTAAAACGCGTACGTCAAAACATTCAACTGTTAAGTTTAATTCCTTATATTTCTTTTAATCTTATCCACATCTAGTTTAGGTACGTAACCTATAGTTGCATGTATGCATGCAATCTTTATTATATTGCATTCTAAAATTCATAACTTATAGTTCGTAACTATATATATATTTTTTTAAATAACCACCACCATTAAATCATATGGTTTTCAACCAAAATATATTTATCCACCTTATATACATTATTCTTGTGTATGTATATATTTTTACCACGTAGGTAATTCTCATGAGTTTCATAAACTCTTATATTTTATGTTACATTTTATCATCTTTTATTAGATGATTATTCCCATTAGTTGTATTACATCATACAACTTATATTAAGATTGTTATCCTAATATTATGTAACATTTTATGTTGTATTTACAACTCCTAAGGTTTATTCCATAAGTACCTTAGTTTATAAATCCCATTCGTTTATAGTTTGTCACACCATTTAATGTGAATACCTTATTTTATTAATTTCATTAAACCACCTTAATACCAAATAATTGTTATAACATTTATAACATTATAGACCTTAGTCTAAAATTCATTTTCCAAACTCTATCAATTCGGTAAAGCCCTTGAATTTATTTAAATTCTATTTTGACCACATAACATTATGTAATGCTATTCCATATGCTAATATCATTTGACATGATATTCTTATTTCCTTTAATTATAACCTATGGTTTTTATACCAAACTATTTATTATTGCCGCATGGGCACCATATCAAAACTTATTCTTTTTCACAAACCCATAGTTTCCCTTATTACAAAATCACCCATTATTTATACCATGTTATATATTCCATTTAATATAACATTTCTAACTTATAAAGGGTATAACCTATGGTTATTTTTTGTAAATTCCGAACAGCCCTTGTGCTATTCTATAATTGCCATTTGGCCCTATTTATAACATAGTCTTACCATATCATTAAAACCATATCTTATACACATATCTTAACAAATACTCTTATATAATTCTAAAAACTCCAAATTCCACACAAAAGGTTATAATATCCTTTTATTAACCCATATACTCTTGGTAATTACCATTCCACCATCTATTTTTCTCCAATGTGTCATAATGACATAATAACTATATATTATACATATATAGTTCATTTTAATTCCAAAACAACTCAATAAATTCCTAAAAATTCCTAATAGCCCATGGGTGTTTAAAATACCATTGTACACCCTTTATTTTCGGTAATAACATATTTACCACATATGTTATAAAATATTACCATTAAATACATAACTTATTATAAACCTTAAATAAGTTATCTAACTTATTTATTTTGGTCAAAACCTAGCATATGGTCAATGTTGACCTCCTTAATATTTCCTTGACCACCAATTCCTTATAATTACGGTTTAGTACCCAAACTTTCTAGAAATCACCTTTTGACCTCAAAACTTTATAAAGTCTTATAAACTTTATTTTAATCCCTTTTAACTCTAATTTTCGGCTTTATTATTCTAAAGCCCTTAAATTTAATTTAATTACACCTAATACCCCATTTATTTTCGGTAATGCATTTATACTACTTAAACTTAATTAAAAGCTTGTAAATGCATAAATAAAATGGCCTAAAATACATGGCCTTATTACAAACATTGCTCACAAAATAAATTACACATAAATGTCCCAAATACATATAAATTTTCGGCCTCACCATATAGTTTTCATTTATTTACCAAACTTCCACATAATGTCTTAAATTTGACATTTATGCTTGTTTAATTAGTTATAAAATTTATTAAACCATTCCTTAAACATTTTAAGGTCAAACAAGACCTTTATTCTTCTCTCTTCACTCACGGCAATAGTATTAGAATTAGCTTAGAACATTTTTAACTTAGCAAAGTTAATGTTTAAGTGATTTATACCTTGATTTAGCTTAGGTAATCCTTGTTTGGTTCGGCCACCTTAAGTAGAAATTCTCCACAGCTTGTTTACATGTTTTCAACAGAAAACAAGGCCTAGTTAGTCTCCAAGCAAGATCTAACCATAAAAGTAATTTAATGTAAGATTTATGGCAAAAATTACCTTAAGAGTGCAAGGAGAGTTCAAGATGGTTTCGACCTGAATCAAACACACCACAAGGTGTTAGATCCACCATATTGACATAGGAAATAGCTAGATCTCAACAAGCTACCTTGTTATTAGGTTTTACCTTGGAAAAATGCCTTAAAAGAGGGTATTTCCTTTGGATCTCGGCCACCCTTGCTCCAAATGGCTAACCAACAGATTCCACATGAAAAGGAGAAGAAGATGAGGCTATGACCAAAGTTTCACAGCCGAACTTGAAGGGAATCAAAAGTTATGAGCTTAAAGCACATTTTTACCTTAAATGGTCAAGACTTGAACTTTCCTCCTTAGATCTGGTTAGGAACGAGATTGAACCTTCCTTTAACCTCCAAATCACTCTACATAGATGTATAGAAAAGGTTGGAGTGTAGATCAATCGAAAAAGGAAAGAAAGATGAAGAAAATGGGCATTTTTATGCCTTAAGAGCTTACCTAGAGCTTGAGATCTCATCAATGGTGCTTGGGAACCTTACCTACGGTGGAGGGGAGCCAGAGAGAGCTCAAGGAGTGAGCCATCTCGGCTGAAGAGAGGAAATGAAGGAGGAAGACCTATTATTGCCTTAAAGTCATTTTTTTGAATATTTTATGACATTATTGAATTTGGTGACTCATCAATGCTTGATTGATGCTGATAATTGAAGCTCAATCAGTGGAGGCACATCTAGGGACAGCCCGGCCATGGTGGAGAAAGATGGGGTATGATTGGAGCCAATTTTGAATCAAAAATGAAGTTATAAATGTTACTTTTCAATAATTGAAAGATGACTCATCTCTCTTGTCTTGTACTACTTGGAGCCACGAAATACAAGGGGAAAAGAGGAGTAATGGAGGCTCCAAAACCCTGGCTTCACATGGGGTAAGGTAAGTTGTGGAACCCACCTTTTTTTGTTTTATAAGGTAAAGTTTGTTTTTTTGTTATTTTATGTAAAAGTAAAGGACTATATTTAATTGTCACATGGGACTTGTCTCTTGGTCTGTTAAGAGACTTAATTATCTGATTTTATGTAGTCCATTTCGTGGTCAATGGTCAACATTGACCAACTTAGTCAATGTTGACCCAAACGGGCCCCACATTAGGGTGTTATTAATATTTTAATATTAAATTTGTAAAAATCGTAAATTTCTGGAATTAAATTCCTAATATCATATATATATGATATTTTATCATATTTAACCTTTTAGCTCATTTAAAACCAATTTAGAAGGCGATTACACAAAAACGTGCTTTAAGGAGTTTTAGTGCACATTTTGTGTCGCAAGGTGTTTCTGAGCTTGGTTTTCTTTGACAACGGTTTTGTTGTGTCCCTTACATGATATTTATCATGGTATCCAATTTTAGGTCATTTAGAGGTCATTAGATTTTTAAGGTTTCTTAGAGCACCTTTTTGCTCTATTTGACCTTGAAGCATGAAAGTGCTTGTTCTTTGTGTTGGAGTGTTGTCCAACAATTATAATATATTTAATATTATGTTAATAGACTTAGGACAAATTTTTAGGTCCTAAGAAGTTCGTTTGGGTATTTATTTACCCTTAACAGTCAAAGGGTGCAACATCTTGTTTTATGTTGACCACTGTTGTTCTCAGTTGACTTATAAGGCATGTTCAGGCCTTAATTAATGTGATTAAATATTTAATCCATGTTTAATAAGTTTGGGGTATTTCACTATAGTTTATGGAAAAAATAAGGTTTAATATATATGCCTATGCGGCAATATACAATAGTTTTGTATAAATTATAGGTTATAAGTTAAAGGAAATAAAAATATCATATCATATGATATTAGTATATGGTATAACATTACATAATGTTATGTGGTCCAAAGGGAATTTAAAATAATTCAAGGGCTGTCCGAATTATATAAGGTTGGAAAATGATTTTAGACTAAGGTCTATAATGTTATAATGTTATAACAATTATATGGTATTAAGGTGGTTTAAATGCAATTATAAGTAAGGATATTCACATTAAATAATGTGACAAACTATAATAAATAAGATTTATAACTAAGGTATTTATTGATTAAACCTTAGGAGTTGTAATTATACAACATAAAATGTTACATAATATTTGGATAATAATCTTAATGAAGGTTGTATAATATAGTACAACTAATGGGAATAATCATCTAAAAGAAGATGATAAAATGTAACATATACTATAAGAGTTTAATAACTCATGAAACTTACCTACGTGGTAAATATATACATATATAGGAAAATGTATATAAGGATGGTTATATATATTATGGTTGGAAACCATATAATATAATGGTGGTGGTTATTACATAAAAATAGTTACAAACTATAAGTTATAAGTTTTTGGATGCAAATATTATTTGCTAAAGATAATGGAGTATATAATACAATGTATTATAATGGATGGTGGGAAAATAATACAATATAATATAATAATGCATGCATACATGCAACCATAGGTTATGTACCTATATTAATGGTGGATAAGATTAAAGAAAAATAATGAATTAAACTTAACAGTTGAAATGTTTTGACATACGAGTTTTAGTAACAAAGCCGACCGCTTTAGAGAAACCCGTAACAATAACTATAGAAAACGGGGATGAACTGTCGGGGTTACTTGTTATTCGAAAGTACCGGATGTAGTTAGTCATGGAGACTGACTTATAGTTTTAATACCGTTTAGATCATACTTCAGACAAGGACGCTTGACGAGCTAGTGGACTACACTGCGCATCCTAGGTCTTGGTGAACGGTATGTAAAGGGGTTTGATCCGAGTTGTCCTAAGGAAACTCCTTGGGCTCGGATCTGGTTGATATCACTTGTGTGTTAAGTGTTTTGGATATATGTATGTGATTGTGTGCTACTGCATTAATTATTTATGCACGAGCGTCCTAAGGGACTAACACTACGTCGACTATAGATCTACTTATATAAACATACATATACGTTAATGTGATAACATGACGGTTACTTAATATAATACCAAAGTATTAATATTAAGTATGTGGTAACCTAAGTAAAGTACTTAGGAACGAGTCACGACATTGTCGGTCTCTAGAGCATGGATCTCGAACATTAATATGACCTAGATTACTTCTAGGTATGCGTGAGACCCATTGGGCAGCTAACTAATAATTATTCTCCATAAGACTAAGAGCATATCTTAAACATTATGAGAGAGAGATGGTATGAGTTGAGGTGAGGAATCCCGGTAGTTTACGAACTACTTGGTTGCGCAGTTGTGATCATTGAGGGGTACCCGATCGGGTTCCGCTCCAGGTTATACCCATACGAGCCCTATTTGGATCGTGGGTCAGGTGGCTACGGCCTTTTCTATGGATGTCTTACGAGACATAAGAGAATAGTCAGGGGCCTCCGGACCTCTGGCGAAATGAGCACCTTTGTGTGTACGGGAGGACTACTGTCCATGGTGAGGTTATCGGGTTGTCTTAACATGACGCCCTACTGGTATTAATTAAACATGGTTGGATGGAGCCTACAAGGCTAAGGTAAATTAACTATGGAAACTGTACGCTACGGCGATTGTACATTGTACATTATACTGTAATCAGTTTGATATGGATGGGGCCTTGAAGGCCAAATTAAATTAAATTAACGATGGATGGTGAACGCTACGACGATTGTACATTGTACATTATACTGTTATTATTCGATACGTTCGATTTACAATTGTTGTTGTGATATTTTATGAATGTTGAGTTGGATGGATGGTTAAGTGTTTATGAATGTTTGGATGGATAATTATGTATATTATACATATATATTACAGTATTGATTATAACTGTAAAATGGTAAAGCATGAAACCAATCTAATAATAAGATGGTTAAAATGACTAAGTGACCAATAGGGTCCAGGCCCGGCATACTCAGCGTCTATCGCTGATACTACACCATATGCAGGTTGTTGATTATCGTCGAAGCCGAAGTGCGGGAACAGGGTAATTAGAGTTTATTTTAATTACCGCACATGGAGTTGTAATATGATACAGTTATGTATATTCAGGTTTGGGTAGACGCTCACTTGTCGATGTTTATGAGTATGGACTTAGTATGATGTATAGGAGTTTTCTCGTTATCATGGCGGTTAGCAGTTTGTTTATGTTGGAAGTTGGATGTAGTTTGGCTTCGTTGCTCGCATGGGCGAGTAATGGCTGGTGACACCCGAGTGAGTATTGTTATTGTTATTTATTCTTCCGCTGTAAGACGTTTTATTTTTTTTGCTACGTGAGATTATTACGTGATTATGGAGAGGGGTTTTACACCCTAGGGGGACGTTTTTAGTGTGCAGGTACCCGAAGGGGCGACGTTTTTATTTTTTACAGGTATTCGAAGCTGACCACCGTTCGAGAGAGTAGGACGGGGACTGCTATGTAAGCCTGGGTAGTTGAATTGTAGGATTGGTACTTATATTGTAATGCGAATTTGGAAGTCCAAACTGTATCGGTAATTTAAGGATTGTAGTATACTCGGTATATAGTATTGTATTGGAATGGTAATTGATTAATGGTTGAGTATGCAAGGGAAAGTAATGTATTGTGTAGAATACTCGGTATGTTCAATTCATCAGACCGATAGTATGTAGTAGTGTAGCTGGCCTTGTTAGTCACGTGGGTGACTAGCGGCATTGTACACCTGCCGTTGTGTATGTAATATCCGCTGTGAAGGTAGGTATTTGTACAGTAATGACGGTAATAGTGGTAGGGGTTCGTCTAATCCGCCGAACGCCTCCGACTATCTAGATCTGTAACCAGAACTAGTATTAGTATCCTGTGTCTTAGAACTAATTTTGTTCTCTTTTCAACTTAAACCTCTTCCTAGGGTAACCCAAGTATAATACTATACCGTTAAACGGGTTCGTTCATTTAGAAGCGTTTTCAAGCTCAATTCTAATTCATTAACATACTAACGTCGTTAGCGGTTATTTAGTTGCACAGTTGGCAACTTTAGACTTATACGGACCTTGTATTAGGATTTCATATTTTTCACTATTCATCCGTATTCCACTATTCATTTATACGGTCTCATATTCTACTATTCATTTATACGGTCTTGTATTTTACTATTCATTTATACGGCCTTGTATTTTAGTATTCACCATATTTCACTATTCACGTATACGTCTCGTATTTTACTGTTCACGTATACGTCTCGTACTTTACTGTTCACATATACGTACTTCTATTCATGTATATGGATACTATTCACGTATACAAGTGAAATACCCCAAACCTAAGTATGCTAAGTGAACATCAAATTAGGATGTAGTAGGGCTAAAATATGCCTTAGAAAGATTGGTAGACAATTTTAACCAAGGAAAACACAAGAAAGTGCCTTAAAGGCAATCAGGGCAAAAACGTGCTCTAAGCTTGAGAGACTTGGGTGAGTACCCAAATATCATGATAAGACCTTAGTAATATCCTAATGGTCATTTTAAATCAATTAGCAAAGAAAACCAAGCTTGAAAACAAGTTAAAACACAAATGTGCTTTAAGAAGTCTTAAAGCACATTTTTGAGAAATTGTCTTGGAATTGAGTTTTTGAGTGGCTAAATGTCCATCATTACTCTTTAATCAACATGTGCACTAATTAGTATCACATTAGGAGGTCTAAATCAATGGGAAATCAAAAATTTCCCGATTATGTGCCTTGATTAGTGAATAGTAACTATTTAGTGACTAGTTTAAGTTTTAATCAATATAAGTCAATTAATTGGTCAACAAAGACCATGTTAGCCTTATATTAAGAGGGTGGCCGGTTTTTTGTGGGGAGTCACCACATGAGTCATCAAATGAGAAAGGAAAAGAAGAGATAAGTAAAGAAGTTACTATTTGCTTTATTAAAGCAAAATACCTTATATTAGCCACCTTTCTTCTTCTCTCTCTTCATTTCTCTCCTTCACCCACGGTTTCTTCTTCTTCTCTCTGTTCCAAAACCGAGAGAGCTGCTCTTCCATGGTTCTCCATCTTCAATCACTTGCCAAATACAACTCCAAGCTCCAATCCAAACAAATTGCATATTTGTCTTAGTTAGGTCAAGACCTATCTTTCTATCTTTTCAAATCTTTCAAAGCTCCATTTTGGTGCCATGAGAAAACTCCATTGATGGGGGAAAATCAAGTTTGAAGAGCTCATTAGCTTCTCCATTCTCTTAAGGTAAAGAAAATGTAAGAAAAACCATGTTTCCATCATTTCTTATACATGGCCGAAAATTGTTTCTCATGGGGCTATGTTTTTATGCCTTGTTCTAGCTTGATTTATTCACCAAGGACTA
Source organism: Limonium bicolor (assembly GCA_023374045.1). NCBI lineage: Eukaryota > Viridiplantae > Streptophyta > Magnoliopsida > Caryophyllales > Plumbaginaceae > Limonium > Limonium bicolor. The sequence continues at coordinate 322,032,572 of CM041778.1, read as the reverse complement.
GTGGAGGTCCTATTTCGTTCAATGCCAAAGTCTACCTTGAGACTTCAAAGGTAATCATCCACTTTTATGCCTTAGAACACATTTCTAACCTAGGTTTTCATTCCTTAAGGTTAGTGTATTGTTTAGTGCTCATATGAGTCATTGGTTGTTGATTAGAACATTGGCAAGGGAAGTTTGAGTGGTGGCCGATATTCATTCAAGAAGAAGGTCTAAGGAGGAAGTTAAGATAAGCTTGAGAAAACGAGGTAAAATGCTTACCTAATGGTGGTTTAAGTTTTAAGGAATGAGTTTAGATGAGTACCAATGTAGCCTAGGGCTTACATTAGGTAATGGGTTATGTACCTAAGAAAAAGAACTTAAACAAGCTTATGAACTTGTGACTAAGGAGCTAATGAGAATGAGTTAGTAATATAAGTTTAAGATGGATCTTAAGAGCATTATACTACTATGAGATTGATGGGTGTATTTGCAGGTTGAAAGCTGTTATTGTGGGAAATTCAGTGCTTAAATTCATGTCATTTAAGGGCCTAAGAGCCATGTCATTTAAGGGCCTAAGAGCCATGTCATTTAAGAGCCTTAGTGCTATGCAATTTAAGATTATTGCACTATATTGAGTTATTATGAATGAGTTGATTTGGATGAGAAACTATGATGAGAAAAGACTTGATGTATGTGAGATAGTTGAATGAGGAAAACAATGCATTGGGCATGATAATATACTAGAGAAACTATGGCGAAATTTGAGTAGGAAACTAAGCGTTTAGGGTGTTCTAAGGAGATTTTATGACTAAGGATGTTCTAGTGATCACTAAGGGTTGATTTGGTGAAAATGGATAAACCATGGAGTTCTTGAGTACTAGGAAGACCTAGGAATGTATAAGAGGGACTAGGGGTTATAATGGTGAGTTTCATGCACCAAAACCATGGTTAAGGAAGCTAGGAAACTTGTACAAAGTTTGAAGGAAAAGTAAGGTATAATGACTTATAAGGATGTAAGCATGTGCTAGATTATATGGCTTTGAGAAGTTTGAGTAAGCAAATGGGTGTGCAAAATGATGCTTGAGGAGTAGTTAAGATGGTGGTGAAGAAACATAATGATTAGTTGAGGTCTTAGCAAAGTCACAAGAGGGAAGTGTAAGGAATCAAGTGTTAAGTGTAAGAATTTTGTAAAAATTGAGTGTCAAGTTTGGTGATTTTTGAGGAAGGTTTAGTACATGTTTTAAGGTGTTTAAACATGTAGGAAACATGTGGAAAGATTGTGGAATGAGTGGGAAAAGATTTGGGTGAATCTGGAGCTCAAAATGAGGAGAAAAGCACTTTGGAAAATAGGTTCTGCTGTGGACCGCCCCTAGGGACCGCCCCTGTGGGGAGGTCCAGGCAAATCGTGCAGGAAATTAGCTTCTGGTTGGGACCCCCCCCTGGGGACCGCCCCAGAGGGGCGGTCAGTGCAGAGAAAAAGAAAAATTTTTGTTTTTGGCTTCTAATGATGGGGGATTGAATGGTAATGGTTTTAGATGATGTTTAGGCCTTGTTTGGTGACATGTAAAGGCCTTAAGAGGTAAACAAGTGTTATGAATTCCTAGTAAGAATTGAGAAAGTAGCTAAGGAGTTTTTAGTGGATGTTTAAAGGTGAGTTTAAGTGCCTAGATGGTATTAGGACACATGGGGAACTTGTGGAGAAGTTTGGAGTTGAAAAGAGAATTTAGAAACAAGGTTCTGGAGCCGGCCGACCTTAGGACCGGACTTGCAAGGTCGGTCGAGCTCAATTACACTACCAGAGAAAGTTTCTGGAATGGACCGGACATGGGACCGGACTTGTCAAGTCCGGTCGGCATGAAATTTTGTACGGTAATAAGTCTCTGGAATCGACCGGACATAGGACCGGACATGTAAGTCCGGTCGGAGTGAATTTTCCAACGGTAAAAAGGTACTGGAATGGACCGGACTTTGCAAGTCCGGTCGGTAAGTCCGGTCGAGCCTAAAAACAAAAAAAAAAGGGAAATTTTGAATTCCAAGAATGGCAATGGGTAATAAGGTATGCCTTTGGTAGGGTAGTAATGATTGAGACCCTAAGAACTTAAGAGATTAAGCTAAGTTAAGTATAAACTTGAAAGTTTAAGATTAAGTTTGTAAGATTAAGCGTAAGACCTAAGAGGTGTTAGGTGGGGATCATTAAGGAATTAAGTAAGTTAAACAAGCTAAGTAAGTCATATTAAGTTAAGTGATTAACAACCTAAAACTGAATGAATGTTTTAGGTTTGTGAATTGGGACCCCGAAGAAGGTTAAACAAACAACGATCGACGGTGAACGGTACAGTTGTTTCTTCTTGTGACCTGCTTGCTAACGAGGTGTCCCTCGGCTTTGTGCTATTTGTTTTTGTGTGCTCACTAAACAAGATAAAGCATGCAACCGGAATATATATATATATATTGTATTGTTGTGTGATGTTTGAAAACTAACACAACATACCGTGAGAACTTACTAACCAATGTTTAGTAAGGAATTGAGTGAGACTAAGGAACGCCCCCTAATGAGGACGATATGACCGAAAGAGGTTAACCAACAAACAGGGTCTTGAGATAACTACTAACTGGAACTTGAGTGAGGAAACCCGGGACCGATCTCCGTCATGCATGCTAAGGAAAGGGGGTCGTTATCTATAGTAGATTCGACCTCCGATTAAGGACTTGTCTTCGGACTTGTTGCCTAGGGCCGGTTGCCGGCTCAGCTACGCTGGACTCCCGTCCAGAGTAGGTGGCATTAAGATGGTGCGGTGGGATCACCTAAATCCCAGGTTCGAATTAGATACAACCAATCCCTTCCAGGAAAGGTTTGTATACTGAGATTAAGATTGAGATTGAGATTAAGATTAAGGTAAGATTAAGTTAAGTTACAATCATTCCTTTTTAAAGGATGATTGTATTATTGAGATTAAGATTAAGATAAGCTACATCCACTCCTTATTAAAGGATGGTTGTTTCTAAGATTAAGATAAGAATCAGATTGAGGTAAGATAAGGATGGACTAAGATTAAGAGGGAACATTACTTAAGGAGTTAAATAACTAACTCTCTAATTAAGGGAACGCATTTAAGTCGTTCGTTGTGTGTGAACTTTGATTGTTCATATCTGAGTTGTTGTTTATTGCACTTTCTATTATGTTGTGCATCTAATCAACCTCCATGCTATCGACAATTAGTCGTCGTAGCCACGTTAGCTTGGGGGCCATGAGAGGATCGTACCAGCATTCGTGCTGACCCCCTCGGGGGCTTCTTTTTACTACACAGTGAACATCAGGAGGCGGCCGTCGCGAGAGTAAGAAGGAGTGCAAGTGTTAAGGATTAAGTATGACCTACGAGTTGTGCCTGTACACTCGTATGGCAATTGAGTTAGTAAGATGTATAGGTTGTGAGTGGATTGTAAGAAGGTTATGTAAATGGTTAAGGTTGTTAGACTAATGTTCGGTATATTCTGTAGTCAGACCGTGGCAAGGTTCTGGATTGTAAAGAATTCCGCTGTGACATGTATGTGTATATGCTGTTAAGTTGCAAGACCACAATTGGATTGAGTAGGGGTGTTACAAAAAGTGGTATCAGAGCGTAGTTACGCTCTGAAGACAAGAAATACCGAACTTAGGAGAATGATGAGGTTGAGATTGAGTTATGGGTTAAGGGTTGAGAGATAGAGTGAGAGGTGCATTAGCCAGGACTTCCCGGTTTTACCGGATATCCATAGTACCTAGGCCCGCCCTCCACATCCCTAACCCTAAATGTGTTGGACAAACGCCAGAGAGAAGAAAGCCTTCTCTTACTCGGGAAACCCGATCTGGCAGTTAACTAACAGTAAGCAGTACGAGAAACAACTTGTCGTACAACAGTTACGGAGAACTTGGAAGTTTTTAACGGAGCGCAACAGAGAAACAGGCGCTACCTATGGAATACTATCAATAAGGGGACGGTAATTACCGGCAACATGGGTCGACATGCTACGCAGTCGAAATAACCCGCAATACCAATGATGAGTAAAGCACTACGGGTGCAATAGGAAAGAAAAAGGAGGCGACATGAGTACCGGACAATGGTCCGAAGGAGCATAACAGCAGGATAATACCAAGCATGAGGATTAAGATTACTGGAAGGTCCAGTTAAGGAACGGGAACTCATATAAATGGTTTACCGAAATAGGACTACGATGTAGTGCCTAAAGGACACATTACTTAGTAACCACAACAAGATGTGTGGAGACAAGGGCGAGGAGTAAGACATAAGGAAATATTAAGGGGTTCCCTCAGAAAGAGGAACGCCCTGGCAGATGACAGTACTGTCAAACAACAAGGAAACTGCCGGATGGTTAGTTATCCAAAATAAGATTTATCGAAGGAGTCCCGGGGACTACCAATTACATGGAAATTAGAAGGGAATATCACTACCGATGTACCTTGTACCAATAACCCATCCTACATGGCGCACTTGCCATAGCAAGTGCTACCACGGTTAAAGCCACACGAAAAAGCCATTGAGGCGAAATAAGAGAACGCTACAGTTGTAGTATATATTAATACCGGACTGTAAATCCATAAGAACAAAAAAATAGGACCTTGGAAGGGCCCGACGGCCTGACTATGGTGAAATGAACCGACACATCAGCCAGCAGGGAGCTGAGCTTAGACGAAATACTAAACCATATAAATATTAGCAACGGTATAACCCACTACAACAACAACCGACAGTACGGTAAGAACACAATCCTGAACTCCAAGGGAAAACCTAAGAGATCGCTCGGTAATGCGACCAAAAACACTATATAAGCAATGATATACAAGGGATGTATTATAAGATACTATTGAGACTGTTGAAGCATCGACTTACAATGAAAACGGATAAGACTCCCAGAGTGACCATTAAGGATACCAATAACAACATTCTTCAATGAAGATGTTGGAAAACCCAGAAAATAAGGGTAAAAAAAAAATGAACATAAGCTATGACCTACTAAGGATTAAAAATGTATAATCCCGACAGAGGGAAGCTCAGCGGACTACCCACACAAAGCGGGTATAGTCGAGCCAAACAACTGATGAATGACAGTTAACACTGTTTGTTTAACTCATTAACACCCAAATATGATTAGTCATCAACGGTGGCGTAGTCAACAGAAGTTGAACGAAGCGTTGAGATGGGAGTATAAGATGACGGATGATATCCAACTTGGACACCGTAAGGAAAACGCCTAATACGAACCTAACCTTGACTATTAAAGGACATAAGTCTAGTAAAATGACAGCATTGTCAAAGACATTAGGTAACCTCAGATCACCTGTGTAACGCCCCTACTTATCATAAATGCAGCGGAAATAAAATACTAAGGCGATTACAGATCATCGGGTTCCAACACCCGGCACCAAACCTCACCAATTACAACTTATGATATTACAAACGCTACGGTCTGAACTCGAGAAAACTTAGTATAAAAGTAATGATAACAAATACAGTAGCTCTCTCCAAATTCCTAATTCCCATCCCATACACTCATACTCTTCGTGGCCACCTGTATAACAATTCGTACCTGCAAGATGAAACCAAGCAGCCCACCCCAGGAGGGTGAGTCAGTTCCCTGGAATGGAACTGGTACAACTCTCCAAAACAACAGTTTTAAAAGAAAAACATAACTCTTAAAATAACAATAACTTGAAGTCAAATGCACAAAACAAATCAGAAGAACAAGACACATCAAAATCGCCAAGTCAAGGTAACAAGAAGAGGAGTAAAAATAAATAACAGAAAGGTAACGTTAGTCAATCAAAATCACACCATGTGTTAGTGAACAACCATTGTTTAAGTTAGATACAGTTCCAATTAGGATTAGAAAGACCCAAGTAGTCACAAGGACTGGGAATGAAAGAAGATATCCAAGAACCCATAACTCAAGAGTGGAATAAAACCAATTGAAGAGATGGCCCTGCTGCCAACTGCGTCCCTTTTGGGACAGGGGATATACAGCCCCTCGCTGTTAACTACGTCCGATAGGACAGGGGATACAGCCCCTCGCTGTTTACAACGTCCGATTGGACAGGGGATATACAGCCCCTCGCTGTTTACCGATGAAGATGTGCGCACAACACAACAAAGACTCAACTCATGGTTGAAAAATATCCAGAGTCAACAGAAGAATTTACCAAGATTGACATTTTCCCATATTCCCACTAGATTAATAACTACACCAGAGCGATACCAAAACACTCAGTCCTACAGAGTGCAGAGGCGTAAACCCCAGGCAGATAATATCTAATGAAACAACCAGATAGAAGGAACCAATAACCACGCAAGTTTACATTCAAGGCTCAGTTAGTCACATCAAGCTGAGTTAGTCACACAACCAATTTCCTTTCAAGATTCATTCAAGCTCATTTAGCGTTTCTCAAAACATTCCATAAAATTCGTCATCAAAAATATCTGAGTACGAGAAATCGTACAAAACATTCCATCAAGTCCATAACACATCAAGCTGAGTACGAGAAATCGTACAAAACATTCCATCAAGTCCATAACACATCAAGCTGAGTACGAGAAATCGTACAAAACATTCCATAGAGTCCAAAACACAAACAAGCTGAGTACGAGAAATCGTACCTGGTAATCGTTGTAGCAGTTCTAGTCGACTTGTGCAAATAATCAACAATACTCTGAGGAATATCAAAGGTAGTCTAACATCAATAACTTGTAGCCTAAGTTACACTTAAACAATTCCTCACTCTTATTTCTAAGTCTCATTGTCCTTTAAGCCCTCGCTAAATGTTATGTATAACCTTTGACTTATATTAGAATGTTGTATAACCCAAGTTGTAAGACCAGGGAATGTATTTTTATTAACACTAGCTAATTGTTCCACTCTTCCACTTTACTCATACTTAACCATAATTCCCACATTCAAGAGTTTTGAGACCCTTATATCATAAGTGCATATTATATTATTCATCTAATCTTAGAATCTCAATAATAATTCTTAAGCTTAATACTTTTATTCTTAATTTAGAATAAATATCGGTTATGACCTATGATAGGTTTATCTTAGAATATTATACTATTGTTTCACAATGTAATGATTATGTATTTTATCAGTATTACCAAATAATCCATTATGATTAAGTTTTTCCCTCAACTAATTAAGATCTACATCCTGTATATTGGAAACATGGTGTTATAGATGCATTGTATGAACCTAATGAGTTACTACACTCATTTATCATATTTTTAGTTTAGGATGACTTTTATTACAACCATCTAATAATCTTATCATAAGATGTTAAATTGCTTCTCATCTTGAATAACTATATTATAGTTACTTAGATTTATCGAACTCTTACATTTAGTATTTCCAAGGTATATTATTTACTTATCATCTAACTATAATACAGGCACTTTAAAAGATAACTTTTATTTATCCTTGCTTACATTTAATTTCCCAAATGTTTTATTTTTACACACATTCCCGCTATAGACTATGTATAATCCTTTTACACTAAATTTTAATAAACTTACGTCTTAAAATACATTTTTCATATTGTTTACAAAACCTAAGGTTTCAAAGGAATTACTTAATAAATTAATCTCCTTTATTACGTTTTAGGATGAACATTATATATTAACATAAGGTAGAATTTATCTAAGAATTAAACCCTCATTCACAAGTGAAATTGTCAATTACTTAATAAGATAATATGTTCTGAAAAATCCCCATACCTTATACTCAAATGACACATTAATATTTTTTTTTAGCGTCGTAAAGTAGATCAATATAATCTCTTATGTAACTTAGTTTTATCTAATAAAAGGTTCAAAGGTTTCAAGTATCAAATTCCTATTTATAAACCTTTCTATAAATTCTAACCACTAGATACCTCACTTAATTGTAGACTCACATCCTAAGTATTGGTAATTAATGTTATAAATGTATTTCATATGACTTATCTAATGCCAAGAAACTTAAGGATTATTATTTTCCAAATCATAGTTTAATGTAGTTTTATATCATAATCCTTTTAATGATTTTATCTTAAAACATTAAGTTATATTTCAATACCTTAAATGTTAAGAAATGATTAAATCTAAACTTACTAATCCACCTCACATTCATATGTAAAAGTATTTTATTTACTCTATTATTGTTTATATATTAAGAACATTTAGATGTAAAAGTATTACATTTATTTATCATTAATTATAGAATAAGATCTATTTGTGTAACATTTTATGTAATCTAATCACAATTTTTCCTAAGTTCTAACTTATTAATTACTTAACCCAATTATAGATTTACATTATGGTCATTGACTAATACTATACATGTATTTTAATACGGTTTATATAAATCTTAGAAATTCAAAGATAACTCCTTAAGTTTAATAATCTTAATTTAATACCGCCTCATATATTCTTTTATTAGTATTATGTAGAGGTTTAGTTTATCTCATAATTCCTTCATATTATATTTTCTATAAGGCATTTTATTTCTTTTATTTATGTAGTTTAGTTAAATTCCTTGATTAATATAAGTTTCTATTTATTTCCCTCATAAATATATATATAAATATATGTAACAATTTTTACTTCACTTAAAGTTAGTACCCAAAATATTTATAAACATACTGTATTAAATGTTAATTAGTCTTATTATATTTTCTCCAACCTATAAAGTTCATTAATCAACTATACTTTAATTTTTGATTACATTAAAAACCATATATTATAAGTTATTCTTATGAAAAACTCATAAACACAATTTTTAGACCCATTTACAATTGTCCAAAAATCCCCAAATTAAATATATAGTAACTATAACATTTTAGACATATATAAAATTTTTATTTCATAAGAATATCTTTTTAAATTTTCCAAATAATTCCATAATACTCATAACTTGCAAAAATCATAACTGACGTTTAAAAACTCAAAACCCATATTAACTTACATAATAAAACTAGATTTATAAGGAATCTATGGTTAAAATTTCAAGTCAAAATACATTCGGGAAGATATTTAAATTAATTCAACAAGTTAGGGTTTAATTCTGGAAATATTAAAAACTTAACTAACTTAAACTTAAACGTTTAATCTCGGCCGTCCGTTCCTTTTAACTACGATCGGACGGCCGAAAATCGTCGAGTTCATCAGCGAACAGCAACCACGACCCGAGTACTAATTCGATCATTTCTCTCAACTCACAGAACCAAATTCGATGATTCTTGTTCCTATCGACTCGAAATTAAATCCCGGTTCTAATGGTACAAATTTCCCCAATTTTCATGCAGAATTGAGTAATTTCGAATCTGGGTTCGAAGTTAGGGTTCAAAGTTCAATTCGAATTCAATTTTGACAAATTCTCCCATTGTAATGCATAAATAGACTAAATTGGCATGTGGGTTTGATCGATGATGAAATTTCAATAGAAACCATGGAGAAATTTGATCGGAAACTCACCGGAATTGCATTAACGGGGTGAAATCAAATCGGGAAATCTGGAAAACGTTATTTCATGTGCGGTTCGGGTATGCCACTTCTCGCATCAACTCGCACCAACTGAGAGAGATTTGATTCATGTAACCTATCACAATCCAAACTAGACATGTAACTCTAGACGCTAGTGGAAGAATCATTGATTTTGATGAACTAGGGAGAAAGTTATACGTCTCACAAGATCCGAGTTTACCTAGTTGGTTCGGGATGAAACTGGGCAGAATTACCGCCGTGATCGAGTGGCCAACTTTAGACAGATTTATCTCCCAAACCCGTGAGAATCAGCCTTGGCTATAAACATGAAAGTTATAGAGGGATTTGAGATCTTCAAAACAAGCTAAAGAACACGAAATTTGGACGATAAACGAAAGAAGTTATGGCGTGACGAAGTTTACCCGATTTCAGGAAAAACTGCAGTTCTGGGTTACGCAATCGCGAGGAGCCAACTTTAGATCGATTTTCCCGTTGATGTAGAATGAGTTAGATGATGTGTGAGTAATGGTTGGAAAGAGGAAAGATAGGAGAATCGAATGAAACAAATGGCATACCAAATGGTGGAGTAGAGAAAAAGATATAGGCGTCTAAAGATCGACCTATGACATGCCAAAACTGAAGGAAATCTGAAGCGATTGGGTTAAATCGGCTGACTGGGCGTGCTGAGTCATCCAATCTTGGACACGTCAGCATTTCTCAAAATTTTGGCTCTAAACTTCAATCTATCATAACTTTGGCTAGGATGATCCGTTTTTGACGTTCTTTTTATCGATCTTCATGGTTTTTCATAAACTATTTATTGGTGTAGGTTTCATGGCCTAGTTTGACCATTCTCAAAAGTCAACTCTAACAAGGCTTAATAAGCTTTAAGGTTCCTAGAATTTTATATTGACTTTTATGTTTCAAAACAATGTTCCAACACTTCCTAAAATCTTAATATATTTGGATTGTTTAGAAATTTTCCCAAGATTTATTGACTTATAAATCTTATTATTAAATTCATAATACTATATAATAATGTATAATAATTAGGGTTAAATAGGAGAAAACCCCTAAATAAATTTCACAATTCCATATAATAATTTAATATTCATAATTCCATACCATAATTTAATATTAATAGTATTATTTATGGTTTAATAAAAGAAATCCCCTAAATTAATTTAAATTAATTTAGGGGTATTTCAGTATATCCCCCTTAACAGAAACTTCGCCTCGAAGTTTAAAAATCAACTAATAAGCACTCACACCACTTCGGGTGTGCTAAAACAATAATAATTCCAACGAAATTCCATACCAATCCAATCCTTTATTTCCATCCATTCCCATTCCACATTAATAATTCCAACGAAATTCCATACCAATCCAATCCTTTATTTCCATCCATTCCCATTCCACATTCCACTCGAGATTACTCAAACTCAAACTGAACCAAGATATACCGAGATATTTCATGATAAAAATAAAAAGTCACATGCGGTGTCATAATGTAAAAACCAAGTACACACATACACCTCTTACTCTGCTAATCACGCAACAGGGCATAATCTGGATGAGGTAGCGAAGAAGGATTATGCTCTACCCCCCCTTAAAAGAGAACTTCGTCCCGAAGTTTAAGATTTATCTATCAACTACTCACACCCGCTTCCGGTGTGTGGGTAAACTAAATATCAAGTTGTACTACAAGCTTTAAAATGTATACCAAACAATCAACCACTCAAGGGTATTCATCCAATAACAATTCCCAAACATTTGTTTCCGTTATCAAACACTACATTCAAAGAATTCAGCACCTTATTATCAAGCTTTGTTGTAAATTTTATGGCACTGTTGAATTTATCTATGATCGATATTTATTTGTACCCCCTGATTGTTATGTATTTGTATTTTCTTGATTATTATAAAATTTTATTTTATGATCCTTACCTATTCATTTTATGACCAGTACGAATGATATGTCCATTATATGTTCATTTTATATTGTATGTTTATTTTATGAAGATGTCGTACCCCCCTTAAAATAGGGTACGACCCATATCCGTCTCGTAATAAAGAAGTGGAATTTAAACTCACTTTTAAGGAGCACTATATTTTACATCTCCTATGGAGATTCCTCCTTCAAGGATGCAGTTCATTTTTGATGCACAATATCACTCGTTGTTATTCTAGCTTGATTATAATTAAATCTTTTAGTGTCCCAACATGCTTTCCTAACTCATTTCGCCTCTCTTACGGTCATTGGCAAGAACAAAGTTTAGAATTCATCATTCATATAGTAGGTTAAATTTTGAGAACGGAACATAGGTTATACTTAGATATTACTATAATAACATTTAGTTTCACTCTTTCTTTATTTAAGTATTGGGTAGTAGGTATCAAAATCTTAATCATGTGATTTGGAAACTATTAATTCATAAAAGAAAAATTCCATTATAATGTAATGTAATTATTTAAATGCCATCCTTACTACAACATTTCTCTAGAAGCATTTTATAACCTAAAGTTTCTTAATTGTCATGGCTTAAAAATTCATGAACTTATTTAAAATAGTATCATACTATATATTAAAACTTTTTTTTTTCAATGCAATTAAATCTTTCATGAAACCTTGTACCGAATTTATAACCTAAAATAAATAATGTGCCATTTATGTTATTTTCACATATCAATATATTAACAAGCTATAAATCAGGTGTAACATGTTTGAGTAGTTTAAATAATATTTTAGATCATATAATAAGTCTAGATAGTCTTTCAAAATTATATTCAAAGCTTTATTAGCCAACCATACATTAAAATTTGTATTATATTCCTTTATAAAAATACACCTTCTGTGACTTCTAAAATTTTGCATATGTATAATGTTAAACTTCCAAATAAACATGAGAATTTCCAATAATTAAGTAACTCTCATTTTTTTTTAGATGCTCATTACTCCAAGTATTTAAGAATCATGATATTTAGTTTAGTATTACTCTTCCCTTCACTCAATCTTTAAGTACTTCCTTTAATATATATTTTTTTATATTTAATAAGGGGTAGATGTTGTACCTTGGAGTACCCAAATTTAAATCCCCTTCCTCCATGTATAGGTATTTTTCACCAAATATTTAACTCAATAAACCCTTTACATGTATGAATTTTAATACTGAATCTTAAGATACAAATTTTGAATTGTTCATTGTGGCTAGTAATGAAATATGCCTAGCTCAAGATTTCATGATGGTAACGTCTTACCACCAATCCTCCTCAAGTTCAACACAATCCATCACTTGCGTAGAAGATTATTTACGGTTAGATGACAAGGCTTGTCTAGCCCCTAGACTTCCAGAAGTGAGTGTGCACCCCCACTACTTTCAGCCTAGGAGTTCGTCGCACCAGGCACTTCCCGTAGGGTGTTAGGTTTATGTATTTTCTTTCTGAAGTTAACATAGAGTTTTAGTGTGGATTACAGGTTTGGATGTTGATCTTTTCTGATGAGTTACTAGTTCTTGTTAGTTTAATAATTTTCTAGACTTAAGATTTATCTTAAACATGATCTTTAGGTAATAATTTGTACCAAGTAGTTCTTGAGATTTATTTCAAGCTTTAAAGGAGTTGAAGTATATATCACTTATTATTCAAAGCTCCACTTGTATACTATTTCCAACCAAAAGTATTCTTTAAAATTCTGGGAACATGTGTACAAGCTTTTAAAGCATTGCTTTCTTAGCCATGTATTTTCCATACGTATGCTTTTGAAAGTAGTTCAATGTATGATTTATTCCAACCAAGATCTTATTATACCCAATTGATAATGTTCCAGACTTATTATTATTATTATTATTTCTATAGTTTAATGATCAAACGGTATGCAACACACTATTCCTAACAGACATTCATACAAAAAGTGTATAAAGAAATCATTCACTAATCCAAGAAGGGTTAGGAGTCGTGCCTTACTGGAATCCTCACTTCCCAATTCTACCCCAATTCCCCAGTTTTAAGGGCACCTATATTCTAACTATTTCACTCGGCTTGTTTTCTCGGGCTCAGAGCGTAACTACGCTCTGATACCACTTTCTGTAACGCCCCTACTTATCATAAATGCAGCGGAAATAAAATACTAAGGCGATTACAGATCATCGGGTTCCAAACACCCGGCACCAAACCTCACCAATTACAACTTATGATATTACAAATGCTACGGTCTGAACTCGAGAAAACAGTATAAAAGTAATGATAACAAATAATAGCTCTCCAAATTCCTAATTCCCATCCCATACACTCATACTCTTCGTGGCCACCTGTATAACAATTCGTACCTGCAAGATGAAACCAAGCAGCCCACCCCAGGAGGGGTGAGTCAGTTCCCTGGAATGGAACTGGTACAACTCTCCAAAACAACAGTTTAAAAGAAAAACATAACTCTTAAAATAACAATAACTTGAAGTCAAATGCACAAAACAAATCAGAAGAACAAGACACATCAAAATCACCAAGTCAAAGGTAACAAGATGAGGAGTAAAAATAAATAACAGAAAGGTAACGTTAGTCAATCAAAATCACACCATGTGTTAGTGAACAACCATTGTTTAAGTTAGACAGTTCCAATTAGGATTAGAAAGACCCAAGTAGTCACAAGGACTAGGAATGAAAGAAGATATCCAAGAACCATAACTCAAGAGTGGAATAAAACCAATTGGAAGAGATGGCCCTGCTGCCAACTGCGTCCCTTTTGGGACAGGGGATATACAGCCCCTCGCTGTTAACTACGTCCGATAGGACAGGGGATATACAGCCCCTCGCTGTTTACAACGTCCGATTGGACAGGGGATATACAGCCCCTCGCTGTTTACCGATGAAGATGTGCGCACATCACAACCAAGACTCAGCTCATGGTGAAAAATATCCAGGGTCAAAAGAAGCATTTACCAAGATTGACATTTCCCATATTTCCACTAGATCATTAACTACACCAGAGCGATACCAAAACACTCAGTCCTACAGAGTGCAGAGGCGTAAACCCCAGGCAGATAATATCTAATGAAACAACCAGATAGAAGGAACCAAACCATACAAGTGTACATTCAAGGCTCAATTAGTCACATCAAGCTGAGTTAGTCACACAACCAATTTCCTTTCAAGATTCATTCAAGCTCATTTAGCGTTTCTCAAAACATTCCATAAAATTCGTCATCAAAAATATCTGAGTACGAGAAATCGTACAAAACATTCCATCAAGTCCATATCAAGCTGAGTACGAGAAATCGTACAAAACATTCCATCAAGTCCATAACACATCAAGCTGAGTACGAGAAATCGTACAAAACATTCCATAGAGTCCAAAACACAACAAGCTGAGTACGAGAAATCGTACCTGGTAATCGTTGTAGCAGTTCTAGTCGACTTGTGCAAATAATCAACAATACTCTGAGGAATATAAAGGTAGTCTAACATCAATAACTTGTACCTAAGTTAAACTTAAACAAATTCCTCACTCTTATTTCTAAGTCTCAATTGTCTTTAAGCCCTCGCTTAAATGTTATGTATAACCTTTGACTTATATTAGAATGTTGTATAACCCAAGGTTGTAAGACAGGGAATGTATTTTATTAACACTGTTAATTGTTCCACTCTTATCCACTTTATTCATACTTAACCTAATTCCCAATTCAAGAGTTTTGAGACCCTTATATCATAAGTGCATATTATATTATTCATCTAATCTTAGAATCTCAATAATAATTCTTAAGCTTAATACTTTTATTCTTAATTTAGAATAAATATCGGGTTATGACCTATGATAGGTTTATCTTAGAATATTATACTATTTTCACAATGTAATGATTATGTATTTTATCAGTATTACCAAATAATCCATTATGATTAAGTTTTCCCCTCAACTTAATTAAGATCTACATCCTGTATATTGGAAACATGGTGTTATAGATGCATTTATGATAACCTAATTGAGTTACTACACTCATTTATCATATGTTTAGTTTAGGATGACTTTTATTACAACCATCTAATAATCTTATCATAAGATGTTAAATTGCTTCTCATCTTGAATAACTATATTATAGTTAACTTAGATTTATCGAACTCTTACATTTAGTATTTCCAAGGTATATTATTTACTTTATCATTAACTATAATAAGGCACTTTAAGATAACCTTTTATTTATCCTTGCTTACATTTAATTTCCCAAATGTTTTATTTTTACACACATTCCCGCTATAGACTATGTATAATCCTTTTACTAAATTTTAATAAACTTACGTCTTAAAATACATTTTTCATATTGTTTACAAAACCTAAGGTTTCAAAGGAATACTTAATAAATTAATCTCCTTTATTATGTTTTAGGATGAACATTATATTAACATAAGGTAGAATTTATCTAAGAATTAAACCTCATTCACAAGTGAAATTGTCAATTACTTAATAAGATAATATGTTCTGAAAAATCCCCATACCTTATACTCAAATGACACATTAATATTTTTTTTTAGCGTCGTAAAGTAGATCAATAATCTCTTATGTAACTTAGTTTTATCTAATAAAAGGTTCAAAGGTTTCAAGTATCAAATTCCTATTTATAAACCTTTCTATAAATTCTAACCACTAGATACCTCACTTAATTGTAGACTCACATCCTAAGTATTGGTAATTAATGTTATAAATGTATTTCATATGACTTATCTAATGCCAAGAAACTTAAGGATTAATTTTCCAAATCATAGTTTAATGTAGTTTTATATCATAATCCTTTTAATGATTTTATCTTAAAACATTAAGTTATATTTCAATACCTTAAATGTTAAGAAATGATTAAATCTAAACTTACTAATCCACCTCACATTCATATGTAAAAGTATTTTATTTACTCTATTATTGTTTATAATTAAGAACATTTAGATGTAAAAGTATTACATTTATTTATCATTAATTATAGAATAAGATCTATTTGTGTAACATTTTATGTAATCTAATCACAATTTTTCCTAAGTTTTAACTTATTAATTACTTAACCCAATTATAGATTTACATTATGGTCATTGACTAATACTATACATGTATTTTAATACGGTTTATATAAATCTTAGAAATTCAAAGATAACTCCTTAAGTTTAATAATCTTAATTTAATACCGCCTCATATAATATTCTTTTATTAGTATTATGTAGAGGTTTAGTTTATCTCATTAATTCCTTCATATTATATTTTCTATAAGGCATTTTATTTCTTTTATTTATGTAGTTTAGTTAAATTCCTTGATTTAATATAAGTTTCTATTTATTTCCCTCATATAAATATATATATAAATATATGTAACAATTTTTACTTCACTTAAAGTTAGTACCCAAAATATTTATAAACATACTGTATTAAATGTTAATTAGTCTTATTATATTTTCTCCAACCTATAAAGTTCATTAATCAACTATACTTTAATTTTTGATTACATTAAAAACCATATATTATAAGTTATTCTTATGAAAAACTCATAAACACAATTTTTAGACCCATTTACAATTGTCCAAAAATCCCCAAATTAAATATATAGTAACTATAACATTTTAGACATATTATAAAATTTTTATTTCATAAGAATATCTTTTTAAATTTTCCAAATAATTCCATAATACTCATAACTTGCAAAATCATAACTGACGTTTAAAAACTCAAAACCCATATTAATTTACATAATAATAAACTAGATTTTATAAGGAATCTATGGTTAAAATTTCAAGTCAAAATACATTCGGGAAGATATTTAAATTAATTCAACAAGTTAGGGTTTAATTCTGGAAATATTAAAAACTTAACTAACTTAAACTTAAACGTTTTAATCTCGGCCGTCCGATCCTTTTAACTACGATCGGACGGCCGAAAATCGTCGAGTTCATCAGCGAACAGCAACCACGACCCGAGTACTAATTCGATCATTTCTCTCAACTCACAGAACCAAATTCGATGATTCTTGTTCCTATCGACTCGAAATTAAATCCCGGTTCTAATGGTACCAATTTCCCCAATTTTCATGCAGAATTGAGTAATTTCGAATCTGGGTTCGAAGTTAGGGTTCAAAGTTCAATTCGAATTCAATTTTGACAAATTCTCCCATTGTAATGCATAATAGACTAAATTGGCATGTGGGTTTGATCGATGATGAAATTTCAAATAGAAACCATGGAGAAATTTGATCGGAAACTCACCGGAATTGCATTAACGGGGTGAAATCAAATCGGGAAATCTGGAAAACGTTATTTCATGTGCGGTTCGGGTATGCCACTTCTCGAATCAACTCGCACCAACTGAGAGAGATTTGATTCATGTAACCTATCACAATCCAAACTAGACATGTAACTCTAGACGCTAGTGGAAGAATCATTGATTTTGATGAACTAGGGAGAAAGTTATACGTCTCACAAGATCCGAGTTTACCTAGTTGGTTCGGGATGAAACTGGGCAGAATTACCGCCGTGATCGAGTGGCCAACTTTAGACAGATTTATCTCCCAAACCCGTGAGAATCAGCCTTGGCTATAAACATGAAAGTTATAGAGGGATTTGAGATCTTCAAAACAAGCTAAAGAACACGAAATTTGGACGATAAACTAAGAAGTTATGGCGTGACGAAGTTTACCCGATTTCAGGAAAAACTGCAGTTCTGGGTTACGCAATCGCGAGGAGCCAACTTTAGATCGATTTTCCCGTTGATGTAGAATGAGTTAGATGATGTGTGAGTAATGGTTGGAAAGAGGAAAGATAGGAGAATCGAATGAAACAAATGGCATACCAAATGGTGGAGTAGAGAAAAAGATATAGGCGTCTAAAGATCGACCTATGACATGCCAAAACTGAAGGAAATCTGAAGCGATTGGGTTAAATCGGCTGACTGGGCGTGCTGAGTCATCCAATCTTGGACACGTCAGCATTTCTCAAAATTTTGGCTCTAAACTTCAATCTATCATAACTTTGGCTAGGATGATCCGTTTTTGACGTTCTTTTTATCGATCTTCATGGTTTTTCATAAACTATTTATTGGTGTAGGTTTCATGGCCTAGTTTGACCATTCTCAAAAAGTCAACTCTAACAAGGCTTAATAAGCTTTAAGGTTCCTAGAATTTTATATTGACTTTTATGTTTCAAAACAATGTTCCAACACTTCCTAAAATCTTTATGATATATTTGGAGTGCTTAGAAATTTTCCCAAGATTTATTGACTTATAAATCTTATTATTAAATTCATAATACTGTATAATAATGTATAATAATTAGGGTTAAATAGGAGAAAACCCCTAAATAAATTTCACAATTCCATATAATAATTTAATATTCATAATTCCATACCATAATTTAATATTAATAGTATTATTTATGGTTTAATAAAAGAAATCCCCTAAATTAATTTAAATTAATTTAGGGGTATTTCAACCTGAGCAACTTCCCTAGCAGGAAGTAGGGTGCAGCAACTTATCATGAAACCCGATACTACATTTAGTATGTAACCTAATGGTGAATAGTGCTCAAAGAACCAGAATCTTATAGGGATGACCTGCAGATGAGTAAGAGTACAAATAATGGACTGAGACATTAAGCATTAAGAGCCTACGATCCAAGGATGTTAACCACATCAGAGCCCGAGGCGCAATAAGTTATAAGAGAGCTTGTTTAAGCCAAGAAAGGGTACCAATGAGAACGTTGAGATAATGCTAAGGACGGGAGCGGAGAAGAACCATGCCTTTTAGGGTGGGGATACCTCTCCTTGTTGTGAGGCCATGAGTGGGAATGAACCCCTCAAAAGGGCTTTCACATATTAGAGATAAAATACACTTTATTTAGAAAATGGAAACTATGAACCTTGAGATTACCTTAGAACATACCAGATACACTTGAGTAATAAGGAAGGTTATATCCAACACCCAGGATGTAAGAATTAGTAATGGGCAGAGATAAACATTGTGACTACACATTATGGCACGTCAGTTAATCAATGCTCAGAAGAGCTTGTGATTCAGTGGATGACTTCTTCAGTAACCAGTTAAACTACATGGTAGATAACATCACTAAGGATGAAAGAAAGCGAAAGAAATTAGCCTACTTACGAATCTGAGATTTGAGCAGAACATCTTTACATCAAGAGTCAACTATTTTACAACACGGTACGGCAACCGCCATACACCGGAATGAGAGAACTCCCAGTGTGTTTACACCAAGAGGGGATTGAGTATAAGGTAAGGCAGTAGAACAAGTGAATAAGAGGTTGCACCACTAATGGGCAACACGGTAAGGGCCAACTACCATGATAGTAGTGGTCGTGAGTACAATAGTTAGATAAGTGGATTAAGTCATGGTGCGCGGTAAAGCGACCGTTATGTATGAGCCGTCAAATATTGACACTGAGGCAATTAGATTTATGAGTTAAGATTAGCATAAGTAAGAAAATAAGATGGTAGACGAACTGAGCGTTGATGCCAGCAGTCTGGACCTGGTTAGGTAAGATTTCGCAGGAAGCACACTACCCATTCCTTAAGGAACTGGAAGTGCTTTCCTAATAGAATGAAAATGAGAAAGAAGATAAGAGGCTCTATGGAAAGAGACCTAAGCTACTAAGAAATAGAATCAATACGGAATATAGAAAGGAGCTGGAGCATACCATACCCAAGAACACAGTAAATGGACTTCCCTTGATTAACTTCAAGAAGAACAATAAAAGTTATTATGGAACGATGAAGAGGAGATCGACAACAGAATACTTCATAATTAGCAATAGCTAAACGTGTGACGGACACTATGAGTTTACTAAAACGAGACGTGGGACGACTGCACCCCACAGGGGCTTGCAGGCCTGACACGCTCATTTATGAGTAAGTTGGGTAAGTAGTAATGTACCAGTAAGGTACCCCATGCATGTGAACGAGTGGTGTAAGGAACACGGGAGGTAGTCGACTCCGTACCACAGACAACGACGCAAGATCAGACAAGAACAGCTACTACCACAAACAGTCGAAGAGAAGAATTCAGTTGAACCAGCAACACAGAGGAACCAAAGAACAGATAATTAAGGACTATGAAGTGCGAAAAGCACGGATTATTAAGTACAGACATTGGATATGTCTTAAGATGTAAGGGATTAAGACTGTAAAGCGCATTATGCACTAAACAGTAGTTTCAGGCTAAGAATCATCCTCAGACCAAAGGTCAGTTGGGGAGAACGATTTAGACATTCAAGAAAACACTAAGAGTATGAACATTAGATCTCCAGGGAGACTGGATAGACGGTCTACAACTCATCAAGGCCGTGTATATATAAAGATAACACGTGTCCATTGAAAGACCAAAATACCTAAACTGTGAGGAGGCAGGAGGATATACAATGCCATAAAAAGATAAGTGAAGCAATTAAGCCTAAGAACATCAGAGTGGTGCAGCGGAAGCTGGCAGACCACTACTTTGAGATTAGACCAAACTAAGTTAAGGAAACGATATAAATACCGTTAAGAATCCTCGATACAGAGACTAAGTCATTCCTGATCGAATTCTAAGTAAGATAGATGACATGGAAGCTAGAATGCTTGGTAAGAATTAGACATCTTGAACTTATGTTCAAGGATGATATAATTGATTACGTGGGCGTAATCCATTTGAAGGGGGGTAGAGCGAAAAAACCGCTAGCGTATGTTTGTGTACTGAGTACATAAACTACGGTGGCATAGCACAAAATAATTTGAGAATATGTTTTACATAAACATTTTAAGATAAATCATGGTTTTGCACACAGAAGATGTGAATACCATACATATTAAGTACCTATCTTGTTAACTCCGGTGTGAGTACAAGTTAAGAGAATTAAGGAAGAGGATTAAGGAGACTTAAGGAATAAGGAATATATGAGGTATAAGTCGATATGAGACTATGTGTGAGATAAGAATAAGATAACACTATGAGATATTATTTGATATGAGCATGAGGAAGGATAGTAATGCTATGTGGTATGAGACAGTGGAAGTGTATGAGACTGATATAGAATTTAGTAGGAATTTAAGTCTGGAGGTAGTTACTAAGAGATGAATTGAGAATGTTTGATGGACTTAGTCCACACTTTGGAGATGTATTGATTACGATTAGAAGAACTAAAAAGATAGAAAATTGGACATGAGTGAATTATCTGATGTTTGAAAATGACGTGGAGGTGGAACTTGATTTTCTAGGGATCAAGGGAAACCGAACACAAATTGGAGTGGAAGGATGGTTCTACACTGATGCTGATCACATCAGGGTAGGATTATTCCTGAAACTCCCTACCAGTGGTCACAATTAAATCACACTAAGGATAGAGGCCTTAGGATAAAATGAAATTGGAGTTGATTGTATTTTTTTTTAATTAGAGGAATTATTCCTCACATGACCTCGTGAAAAGGATTACCTTTTTACTGAGTCTCGCCCATGGAGTCGAGGACGCACGAGCCTTTGTCTTCGGACCGGTGACATGGGGAGAGCAGCGTGTTTTGTATTCTAGCCCATGGTGACGAGGACGAATGAGCCATTGTCTACGGACCGGTGACATGGGAGAATACGTTGGAAGTTATGTGAATGTTTTAATCATCAAAAAGGAACAAAAGGAATTTTGAGTGCTACACATGCTTAAGCATGTTGTGTGATATTTAAGTATAAAAATATGGTGGATCCAATGATCCAATGAGATTAAGTATACATAAGTATGATCTATATGATCTAAGGAATGAGGTAAGACATGCATTCTAATAAGAAAAGATGCATGGGAACTTTGGGGACAAAGTTCTTTTAAGGGGGGTAGATTGAAATACCCCAAACCTAAGTATGCTAAGTGAACATCAAATTAGGATGTAGTAGGGCTAAAATATGCCTTAGAAAGATTGGTAGACAATTTTAACCAAGGAAAACACAAGAAAGTGCCTTAAAGGCAATCAGGGCAAAAACGTGCTCTAAGCTTGGAGAGACTTGGGTGAGTACCCAAATATCATGATAAGACCTTAGTAATATCCTAATGGTCATTTTAAATCAATTAGCAAAGAAAACCAAGCTTGAAAACAAGTTAAAACACAAAATGTGCTTTAAGAAGTCTTAAAGCACATTTTTGAGAAATTGTCTTGGAATTGAGTTTTGAGTGGCTAAATGTCCATCATTACTCTTTAATAAACATGTGCACTAATTAGTATCACATTAGGAGGTCTAAATCAATGGGAAATCAAAAATTTCCCGATTATGTGCCTTGATTAGTGAATAGTAACTATTTAGTGACTAGTTTAAGTTTTAATCAATATAAGTCAATTGATTGGTCAACAAAGACCATGTTAGCCTTATATTAAGAGGGTGGCCGGTTTTTATGTGGGGAGTCACCACATGAGTCATCAAATGAGAAAGGAAAAGAAGAGATAAGTAAAGAAGTTACTATTTGCTTTATTAAAGCAAAATACCTTATATTAGCCACCTTTCTTCTTCTCTCTCTTCATTTCTCTCCTTCACCCACGGTTTCTTCTTCTTCTTCTCTCTGTTCCAAAACCGAGAGAGCTGCTCTTCCATGGTTCTCCATCTTCAATCACTTGCCAAATACAACTCCAAGCTCCAAATCCAAAACAAATTGCATATTTGTCTTAGTTAGGTCAAGACCTATCTTTCTATCTTTTCAAATCTTTCAAAGCTCCATTTTGGTGCCATGAGAAAACTCCATTGATGGGGGAAAATCAAGTTTGAAGAGCTCATTAGCTTCTCCATTCTCTTAAGGTAAAGAAAATGTAAGAAAAACCATGTTTCCATCATTTCTTATACATGGCCGAAAATTGTTTCTCATGGGGCTATGTTTTTATGCCTTGTTCTAGCTTGATTTATTCACCAAGGACTAGTGGAGGTCCTATTTCGTTCAATGCCAAAGTCTACCTTGAGACTTCAAAGGTAATCATCCACTTTTATGCCTTAGAACACATTTCTAACCTAGGTTTTCATTCCTTAAGGTTAGTGTATTGTTTAGTGCTCATATGAGTCATTGGTTGTTGATTAGAACATTGGCAAGGGAAGTTTGAGTGGTGGCCGATATTCATTCAAGAAGAAGGTCTAAGGAGGAAGTTAAGATAAGCTTGAGAAAACGAGGTAAAATGCTTACCTAATGGTGGTTTAAGTTTTAAGGAATGAGTTTAGATGAGTACCAATGTAGCCTAGGGCTTACATTAGGTAATGGGTTATGTAACCTAAGAAAAAGAACTTAAACAAGCTTATGAACTTGTGACTAAGGAGCTAATGAGAATGAGTTAGTAATATAAGTTTAAGATGGATCTTAAGAGCATTATAACTACTATGAGATTGATGGGTGTATTTGCAGGTTGAAAGCT
The DNA here is from genome assembly GCA_023374045.1 of Limonium bicolor. Classification (NCBI taxonomy): domain Eukaryota; kingdom Viridiplantae; phylum Streptophyta; class Magnoliopsida; order Caryophyllales; family Plumbaginaceae; genus Limonium; species Limonium bicolor. The sequence goes on along the minus strand of CM041778.1, from coordinate 322,008,709 downwards.
GTTATTGTGGGAAATTCAGTGCTTAAATTCATGTCATTTAAGGGCCTAAGAGCCATGTCATTTAAGGGCCTAAGAGCCATGTCATTTAAGAGCCTTAGTGCTATGCAATTTAAGATTATTGCACTATATTGAGTTATTATGAATGAGTTGATTTGGATGAGAAACTATGATGAGAAAAGACTTGATGTATGTGAGATAGTTGAATGAGGAAAACAATGCATATGGGCATGATAATATACTAGAGAAACTATGGCGAAATTTGAGTAGGAAACTAAGTGTTTAGGGTGTTCTAAGGAGATTTTATGACTAAGGATGTTCTAGTGATCACTAAGGGTTGATTTGGTGAAAATGGATAAACCATGGAGTTCTTGAGTACTAGGAAGACCTAGGAATGTATAAGAGGGACTAGGGGTTATAATGGTGAGTTTCATGCACCAAAACCATGGTTAAGGAAGCTAGGAAACTTGTACAAAGTTTGAAGGAAAAGTAAGGTATAATGACTTATAAGGATGTAAGCATGTGCTAGATTATATATGGCTTTGAGAAGTTTGAGTAAGCAAATGGGTGTGCAAAATGATGCTTGAGGAGTAGTTAAGATGGTGGTGAAGAAACATAATGATTAGTTGAGGTCTTAGGCAAAGTCACAAGAGGGAAGTGTAAGGAATCAAGTGTTAAGTGTAAGAATTTTGTAAGAAATTGAGTGTCAAGTTTGGTGATTTTTGAGGAAGGTTTAGTACATGTTTTAAGGTGTTTAAACATGTAGGAAACATGTGGAAAGATTGTGGAATGAGTGGGAAAAGATTTGGGTGAATCTGGAGCTCAAAATGAGGAGAAAAGCACTTTGGAAAATAGGTTCTGCTGTGGACCGCCCCTAGGGACCGCCCCTGTGGGGAGGTCCAGGCAAATCGTGCAGGAAATTAGCTTCTGGTTGGACCGCCCCTGGGGACCGCCCCAGAGGGGCGGTCCAGTGCAGAGAAAAAGAAAAATTTTTGTTTTTGGCTTCTAATGATGGGGGATTGAATGGTAATGGTTTTAGATGATGTTTAGGCCTTGTTTGGTGACATGTAAAGGCCTTAAGAGGTAAAACAAGTGTTATGAATTCCTAGTAAGAATTGAGAAAGTAGCTAAGGAGTTTTTAGTGGATGTTTAAAGGTGAGTTTAAGTGCCTAGATGGTATTAGGACACATGGGGGAACTTGTGGAGAAGTTTGGAGTTGAAAAGAGAATTTAGAAACAAGGTTCTGGAGCCGGCCGACCTTAGGACCGGACTTGCAAGGTCGGTCGAGCTCAAATTACACTACCAGAGAAAGTTTCTGGAATGGACCGGACATGGGACCGGACTTGTCAAGTCCGGTCGGCATGAAATTTTGTACGGTAATAAGTCTCTGGAATCGACCGGACATAGGACCGGACATGTAAGTCCGGTCGGAGTGAATTTTCCAACGGTAAAAGGGTACTGGAATGGACCGGACTTTGCAAGTCCGGTCGGTAAGTCCGGTCGAGCCTAAAAACAAAAAAAAAAGGGAAATTTTGAATTCCAAGAATGGCAATGGGTAATAAGGTATGCCTTTGGTAGGGTAGTAATGATTGAGACCCTAAGAACTTAAGAGATTAAGCTAAGTTAAGTATAAACTTGAAAGTTTAAGATTAAGTTTGTAAGATTAAGCGTAAGACCTAAGAGGTGTTAGGTGGGGATCATTAAGGAATTAAGTAAGTTAAACAAGCTAAGTAAGTCATATTAAGTTAAGTGATTAACAACCTAAAACTGAATGAATGTTTTAGGTTTGTGAATTGGGACCCCGAAGAAGGTTAAACAAACAACGATCGACGGTGAACGGTACAGTTGTTTCTTCTTGTGACCTGCTTGCTAACGAGGTGTCCCTCGGCTTGTGTGCTATTTGTTTTTGTGTGCTCACTAAACAAGATAAAGCATGCAACCGGAATATATATTATATATATTGTATTGTTGTGTGATTTGAAAACTAACACAACATACCGTGAGAACTTACTAACCAATGTTTAGTAAGGAATTGAGTGAGACTAAGGAACGCCCCCTAATGAGGGACGATATGAACCGAAAGAGGTTAACCAACAAACAGGGTCTTGAGATAACTACTAACTGGAACTTGAGTGAGGAAACCCGGGACCGATCTCCGGTCATGCATGCTAAGGAAAGGGGGTCGTTATCTATAGTAGATTCGACCTCCGATTAAGGACTTGTCTTCGGACTTGTTGCCTAGGGCCGGTTGCCGGCTCAGCTACGCTGGACTCCCGTCCAGAGTAGGTGGCATTAAGATGGTGCGGTGGGATCACCTAAATCCCAGGTTCGAATTAGATACAACCAATCCCTTCCAGGAAAGGTTTGTATACTGAGATTAAGATTGAGATTGAGATTAAGATTAAGGTAAGATTAAGTTAAGTTACAATCATTCCTTTTTAAAGGATGATTTGTATTATTGAGATTAAGATTAAGATAAGCTACATCCACTCCTTATTAAAGGATGGTTGTTTCTAAGATTAAGATAAGAATCAGATTGAGGTAAGATAAGGATGGACTAAGATTAAGAGGGAACATTACTTAAGGAGTTAAATAACTAACTCTCTAATTAAGGGAACGCATTTAAGTCGTTCGTTGTGTGTGAACTTTGATTGTTCATATCTGAGTTGTTGTTTATTGCACTTTCTATTATGTTGTGCATCTAATCAACCTCCATGCTATCGACAATTAGTCGTCGTAGCCACGTTAGCTTGGGGGCCATGAGAGGATCGTACCAGCATTCGTGCTGACCCCCTCGGGGGCTTCTTTTTACTACACAGGTGAACATCAGGAGGCGGCCGTCGCGAGAGTAAGAAGGAGTGCAAGTGTTAAGGATTAAGTATGACCTACGAGTTGTGCCTGTACACTCGTATGGCAATTGAGTTAGTAAGATGTATAGGTTGTGAGTGGATTGTAAGAAGGTTATGTAAATGGTTAAGGTTGTTAGACTAATGTTCGGTATATTCTGTAGTCAGACCGTGGCAAGGTTCTGGATTGTAAAGAATTCCGCTGTGACATGTATGTGTATATGCTGTTAAGTTGCAAGACCACAATTGGATTGAGTAGGGGTGTTACAACAAGTACTATTCATGTATATGGATACTATTCACATATACGAGTACTATTCATGTATACCAACATTTTTCGTATACGTCAGTATGATACGGAGTATCATACGTATTTATTTCTTTTTTCCAATATAACTTGTATTTTCTTTAAAATACTCTAAGTATTGATTTCACCTTTACTTACTAAATTACGGGTATACCCCTCGTATACCTTAAGTTATATACGGGTCTCGTTTAACCCCGTCTTAACTCTCTTTCTTTTACAACTTGTTTCTAAATTCTTTATTTAATTTCCTTAACCTTCTAAACACATAAAAATGTGTTATTTACATTTCTTACCCATAGTTTTCTTTTAATTTCTATTTTACCCATAATCAGTTCTAAACTTGATATTTTTATTTCTAATTTCTTCCAAAGTCTTTCTTAATTAATTTCTTCTATACTTTTGGTCAATTACCAAAACATACCCAAGTTTGACCAGCCTTTTATGGTCGAACCCCCTAACTTTCCAAAATTTACAATATTACCCCTAAAGTTAATTTATCTTATCTTTTTATTCCTTAAACATTTTATTACCTAATCTTTTGCTATAATTTTTATTCTAACTCATCTACATATTTTAAAAACTGTCATTGATCATGTTTGACCATGTTTGACCACGTTTGACCATGTTTGACCAGTAAAATTACCATTTTACCCTTGTGGTCTATTCTTTCATTTATTAACCAATTTAACTCCAATTAATTTCTAATTTTCGTAATTAATTTTCCTACAGATTTTTGAACATCAAAAATCATTTTAAACATCTCTAAATCACCAGATTTAATTATCTAATGTTATAGTATATAAATACCATCTTTTATTAACCTCAAATATACCAAAAACCCTTATAAATTCCTTATAACGCTTATATACTCTTTATAAATTGTAAACTTAATTCTACAATGATTTTCTCATCACCTAAACTCTCAAAAATTCCATATTGACGCCATTAATTTTCGGCCATAATCAAAATCATAGTATATGAATTTTTCTTGTATATTATGATAGCTTATATTGTAGCTTATATCATAAGGAGTATAAATCTAATTTTAGATTTACAAAATATTAACATTTAATGTGTCAAAATTAAATCTAACACACTTATAATTTCGGCAATAATAAACAAGATGAACAATATGTTAGATCATATATAGATCAACAATTAGAACCTTCAAATAGGTAGTTATAGGATTTACCTTGTATATTAACCTTTAGCTTAATATTAAGCTTGTTTTCCTTAGAAATTTTGACAGCAATTTGCTAGAGAAATTGGCTCCAAAATCATAGAATAAGATGAAGAATAAGAAGGGTTAGTAACCCTAGGCACTCGGTCTTGATGAAAATCAAAGAAGGAAGAGTTTAGAAGGTAATATTTACCTCGAGAATCAAAGGAACTTCTTCGTGGTTTTTCCTGAGAATCTGGGGGCTCATTAGCTATTGTTGTAAAGCTCTTCGAAAGAGGATTCCAACGAGCTATCAATCTTGCTATTTGGAGTTAGGACGAGAAAGTTATGATTTCTACAAGGCAAGGTGTTCTTTAAGGTACTAATCTAAGAACATTGAAGTTTTTGTGATGTTTCAAAGAGAGAAGGAGCTACAAATTTGGGAGCTCTCATAATGACAGGTAAGTGTCTGATTAATGAATTATTTAGGGGACAAGGTGATAAGGCAATCAAGGAAGTCTTGGTAGGTGTAAAAAATTAAAGCATTTTGGCCTTACTGACTCACCATTGAAGTCGGCAGCCTTAGTCCCCATTTGACCTGATTTTTTTTGTTTCTCCCTTGTATTTATGTAATATTAGATGCATTAATATCGTTCATAAGGACTTATACCATGTGTTAGGTATGTTACATAGCCAAAAATGCCTTAAAACACCATTTTATGTGATTCCGGGTTCACATTGATTATGCAATTTGTTTTGGCTAGTTTAAATGTGTCCTTAATATATTTACAACCTTTAGATACTTTGTTCATGAAATAGCATGTTTCTCATTCCAATTTAAACCAAGTCGTTTAGTGGTTTCTCCTTGACTTTCGTCAGTTTAGTACCTGTTTTACTGTGGACTTTGTATACTAAATTTGTGTGTATACGTAACGGCTCCTATGACCATTTCATTGTTGTTCCCTTATTTTTATGGTATTTAGGCTCATTAGCCTTTTCTTTCCATGTATACATGCTTAAAGCACAATTTTTCCTTAAAGCACATGTTTGTGCTCTAAGGTACGTTTTCTGTTTAAACGCTAACTCTGCTTAATGGATATTACTAATCTTAGAGGTATTTCACATTTGAAATCTCTTGGGAACTTATTGGTAGTTCGCTAATTTATTTGTGCTCTTTAAAACACCTTTTTCTCTAATTGTTCTTAAAGCATGTTTTGGAGTAAGTTGTTGTTTAACACTTCTTCTAATGTTTCTAAGGCACGTTCTAGCCTTAGGATATCCTAATTAGATAGTTCATTAATATATTAAGGTTTGGGGTATTTCAATCTACCCCCCTTAAAAGAACATTGTCCCCAAAGTTCCTATGTATCTACATTCCTTAGAATACACAGGTAACTTCACACTAAAAGGTCATATAGATCACTCAATATCTATATAGGGATTCTGACTCATAAGGTCTGCCATATATATACATTTACCACACTTACCACACAACGTATATTTTGCATGTTTTAGTAATAAAGTACTCTTTCTATATTCTTTGCTGCATACTCCTCATGTAACCGGTCCGAAGACAAGGGCACATACGTCCTCGGTTCCATGAGTGAGACTTAGTAAAGAAAATACATGTCAACTCCAATTCCACTTTATGCTACTGCATCTCCTCTTGTAGGGAGTTTCAGAAATCATCCGACCCTGATGTGATCAGCATCAGTGTTGAACTATCCTTTCACCCCAATTTGTGTTCAGTTTTCCTTGATCTGGCCAAGATCAAATTCTACCTCCCATGTCAACTTCAAACAACCAAATAATTATTCATGTAGCATTTTATATCTTTTAGTCCTTCTAGTCACAATCATAAATCAATACATCTCTAAATTATGGAACTCAGTCCATAAGTCATTCTTAATTCACCTCTCAGCAATTACTTAGAGAATTTTATTCCTACCAGGTTCTACAACGGTCTCATACCGATTCATACCTCATAACATTACCATATTTGGACTCATATCAATACATATCGTAGGGATTTTAATTCCCCTGGAGTTTCTACTCCTCTTTTCCTGAATTCTCGCACCGAAGTTAACGAGGTAAGCCTCTAATACATCTGGTATTCACATCTAATTGTGCGTAATAACCACAACCACATAAGAATGAATACACGTGTTTATATAACATACGTATCAAACATCACAACTAATTGTATTGTGATATGCACACTGTAGTTTACGTACTCAATATGTGAAACATACGCTAAGCGATTGTGCGCTCTACCCCCTTAAAATGGATTACGCCCACGTAATCAACATTATATCATCCTTGAACATAGGTTCAAGATGTTTAGGTGTCATGGAGCATTCTAGCTTCCATGTAGGCTATCTCACATTATGATTGGGTCAGAGGGTCTTCACCATGGTAATGGCTTAGTCTCTGTATCAAGGACTCTTATTGATGTTTATACCAATCTTACAACTGGGTTCCAGTGTAGCCTCTAAGGCTCCAAAGTATTTGGTAGATATGTCGTATATTTTATTCGACTGGAAGATGTGAGACACAATCTTCCTTTTTCTCTTTTGTTAGGTATATCAAACCTTTAAGATACAGTCTACTAGCTTCTGCTGCGCGACTCTGATAATCTTGGGGCTTAGTTTGCCCTTCCTATCCTCTTCAATATGTTTTACAGCTCCTTTGTATCCTTATAATTTAGGAACAATGGTCTCTTAATGGACGCGTGGTATCTTTATTTATACACGGTCTCTATGAGTTATAGCTTGTCTATCCAATTCTCTGGAGATCTGATGTTCATGCTCTTATTACGCCTTCCAGCGTCTGAATCGTTTCCTACTAACTGACCCTCAGTCTGAGATTCCTGTGTATTCTGGACTTACTGTTTAGTGCTTATTGCTCTTTACAGTTTCCTCGAAAGTCTTGAGACATATAAACTGTTCGTACTTAGTAATCAGTGCTCCTCGCACTTCATAACTCCTAATTGTTTCCTCCTGGAATGAGTTCTCTGTCTCTTTTAATCTCATTGGTTTAGCTGAGTTCTTCCTCCTCAAGTGTTCACGGTAAATTGTTATTCTGGTGTGAGTTTGCATTGCTGACTGTCGTACGGAGTCGACTACTTCTCGTGTTTCTTACACTACTCGTTTACATATATGGGGTACCTTACTGATACATTGCTACTTACCCGACTAACTTATAATTAAGTCTATCAGGCCCACAAGCTCCTTTGGAGTGCGGTCGTCCCATATCTCGTTTAAGTACACTCGTAGTGTTCGTCACACACTTAGTTACAGCTAATTTGTGAAGTATTCTGTTGTCGATCTCCTCTTTCATCATTCCATGATAACGCACATGTCGTTCTTCTTGAACTTAATCAAGGAATATCCATCTACTGGGTTCATAATTGCATTATACCTTCTGTATTTAGTACAAACTCGATCCTTTAGTAATTTGAGGTTTCTTTCCTTAGAGCTTCTTATCTCATTTCTCATGTCGATCCACTAGGAATGCACTACCGGTCCCTTACGGAATGGATAGTGTGCTTCCTGTGAAACCTTTCATCACATGGTCCAGACTACTGGCGTTACTGCACAGACTGTCTCCCATTTCATCACTCTACTTACATCAGGTTTTAATTCATAAATATGATTACTTTTGTGTCAATACTTGATGGTTTACATATGTAATGGCCGCCTTGCTGTGCACCATAGCTTAATCAACTTAACATGTATTATTCTCATGGCCTCCACTACCGAAGTAGCTTTGCTTTCTTATATTGCCCATTGATGGCATGATTCTTCGGTCGTTTTACTTCAACGCCTTGTCTTATATTCAATCCCCTTCATGGTGTAAACACACTGGGAGTTCCCCAGGTTTAATGTAAGGCGGTTGTCGCATCATACTGTAAGATTGTTATCATTCAGGTCGAAGATAATTGCTTCAAATTTTAGGTTTATTTGTAGGTTGTATTCTATCTCTAATAAGTGAAAGCCCATTTCGAGGGGTTTATTTCACTCAAAGTCTCATAACAAGAAGAGGTATCCTCACCCTCAAGGAGTGGTTCATTCTCCGCCCCCGTCATTTATATTATCTCTCTTTTCTCATTGGTGCCCTTTTCCGGCAATTCCTCCTCAATTTAGTATAGGTTTTCTTAACCACTCGTATATACAAGTTGTAGTTCATTCATGGCCTAGATAAGCCTTTTTATGCTTTCCTGCGCCTCGAGCTCTGATCTATTTCACATCCTTGGCTCGTAGGCCCTTAATGCTTGATTAGTCTCAAGTGAGAGCCGGTGTTCGGTTCACTGTTGTATTCTTAATTATCTGTAGGTTATCCACGTAATTCTCTTGTTCTCTGAACTCTGTCAATGTTGGGTCACATCATTGGATGTACTATTGGGTTTCACAATAAGTTGTTGTATCTCGCTTCCTGCTGTGGAAGTTCGCTTAGGTAATCCGATGTTAATCAGTGTCTGTGACAATACCTTTGCTCTCATAGTCTTGCGTCTTTTGGCAATTAAGGACTCGTTTTCATTAGGCCTCTGCCTTCCGGTGTCTAAGTCAGATATTTACCTTGGCTATCAAGTGCTGCCATGTCAATACTTTGTTCAACTTTCGTTGACTACGCCACCCGTTAATGACTAATCATACTTGGGTGTTAATGAGTTAGGCAAGCAATATTAACCATCGTTTATGGGTCCTTTTCTGCTCAACTATACCAACTCTATGGTGTAGTCCCTTTGAGGTTCTCTCTTTTGTGATTTCACGTCCTTGATCCTAGGTAGGTCATTGCTTAAATTTGTTTCCTCTGATTTTGTTTCTGGGGTTTATCAACTTCCTCAATGAAGAGTGCTGTTAATGGTATTATTCTGGGAGTTCATCCCATTTTTATTGAAAGTTTTTATGTCATCCATCTTCATTGTATGTCGTAATACCTTCCTTGTAGGTTATTACTTACATCTGGTCTTCTCACATTGTTGAGTAATCTCTTCGATTCTTCCATTCAAGGTTAGGCTTGGTTTTGGGTTGATGTTCTTACCTGTAGTGTCGGTTGTTCGTTGTTGATGCTCACGTCGTTTAGTTTCCTGACCAAGTCCAGCTCCCTACTGACTGGTGTATTGATTTAGTTGTCATGGTCAGGCCGTCGGGCCCTCCCAATGTTTCGCTCTTCAGTCTTAAGGATTTGTAATCCGGTGTTAATATGTATTATATCCATGGTTTTTACCATTTGGTCTTCACGGCTTCCTGTATAGCTTCATTGTGGCATCACTTGCCAAGGCAAGTGCGCTATGCAAGATGGGCTGTCGGTACTGTGTACGTCGGTAATGGTACATTCTCCTAAACTCCATGTAGGTGGTAGTCCATGGGACTCCTTCTTTGCCATTTTTGGCTTTGGTTTATTTATTATCTGGGCAGCTTCCTGACTGCTTTTGATTGTATAATTACTTATCAGGGTATTCCTCTTTCTGAGGGGACCCCTTTTTCTTTCACTTTACCCTTGGTTCTCATTCTCGTTTCCACACCTTCATCGTGGTTATCGAGTATTGACTCTCCTTAGGCACTATGTTGTAGTCCTATCTTGGAGTATGACTTGCATATGCATTCGTAGTCGTCTGGGCTATTGCAGTTAGGTCTTTGCAACCCCTTTTTTTGTTTTTGTGTAAGTTTGGAGTTACCCGCTGCATAATTGACCTTTAGGTAGTCCCTCTGCTCTTGTGCGGTATTATCCCGCTGTTATTCCCCTTTTGGACTGTTATCCGGTATTTCTGTCGCTTCTCTTGTCCTCTTATTGCACTCGTAGTGCTTTCCTTCTTACTGGTATGACGGGGTTATATCGACTATGTAGCATGTCGACCCAAGTTGCCGGTAATTATTATTCTCTCATTGGTAGGATTCCGCTGGTAGCGTCTATTTCAACGTTGCACTCCAATTAGGACCTTCAAGTCTTGAAAGACTATTGCATAACGAGGTGCTTCTCATATTGCATAATGCTAAGTAATTTCCAGATCGGGTTTTCCTGAGTAAGAGAAAGCTTGTCATCTCTCTGGCGTTCCTTTCTGGTATCTTAGAACCAGGGGCGCGGAGGGCGGGTCAGGTATTATAGATATCCGATACACATCGGGGAATCCTAACTAACACATCTCTCGCACTAATACTCAACGCTTACCCCAAAGTCTACTATTCCTAACTCACTAATTCCTAAGCTCGGTAATTTCCAGTCATCAGAGCGTAACTACGCTCTGATACCACTTTTTGTAACACCTCATCTCCAAATACAGTGATCGTCGCTCTAAGTCCATCTCGTTCATTAACAACGCAGCAGAAAAGTTCTACTAAATTTGGTGTTACCGCTGTTAGTTACCAACGTGACTAACTAGGCCTATTCTCTTACAAGTCACGGTCTGACTAACCGGATAATTACTCGAGCATCTATAAAATACAATCCATAAACCACAATTTATACCGAGTATCTCATATCCTAATACATCATACTAACATCTCATCCGTTTACTAAACGAGTGTACATGTACAACTCGCGTAACAAATGTAGAAGCAACCCGAAGTACTCTACCCGCTCCTACTCTCAGGTTGAGTCCTCGTCCGGCACCTACCTGCAAAGTTTAAATCACAGGCCCCAAGGGGCTCAGCACATTGCTGGTACAGAAGACGTGCAGCCCACAAGCTAACAGGGCTACACACGACTACTTTGTCGTATACATGCAGTTGATTATTCATACAAATAATAATAAGAAGTACGATAACAAACAACACACCCATGTGAAACATTCACAGTTCCAATTAATCGAACGTTGTAATGGACGCCCGTTAATGAGTAAGTTAGATTCCTAACTCTGAGGCCTGAGAATTGTTTAGTTCTCGTGTTTGACCATACCTTATAAGTGTCAACCGTTCTCTTAAAAGAACTGGTTGTTCCCGAACTGAATTTATTTTTGTCAGGTCAAGGTAACCCTAGCCAATGAGTTATTAGCTCCATTGGGTTAATAAACATTAATTCTTAAGTTATGAGGGATGTAGGCTTGACCCTCCCATGCCTCCTGAATTTGCCTCCCACCTCGAACTGTTCACTCGAGATGGTCGGGTTTGTTTGTCGACCCTAGGCGACAAGTCGTAGACAAGCCATATGCGGAAGACGGATCTGATACAGATGCCGACCCCCTAACCTAAACATGCATGACCGGAGTCAGTCCCGGATTCCTCTCCCCCCAAGTTCCAGTTAGTTGAAGTCTCATTGACAATTTGTTAGTTAAACCTCTCTCGGTATTAACCAACTAACAACGGGGAATATTTATAACCTTGTACAATTGTTACTAAACATAGTTAATGAACAAGCTCTAAATCAAGTCGTGTTAGTGTGCAATGGACACACAATAACAATACAGTAGATCGGTTTCATGCTTAATCTTGTTTGGTCATATCACAATAACACATAGCACACAAACCGAGGTAGAACCCGTTAGCAAGCAAGCTACAAGAATCCCAAACCGTACACTGGAGACTGGCTAGCTCTTAATACCACGTTCGCCTAATCCGCCGAACGCCTCCGACTATCTAGATCTATAACCAGAACTAGTATTAGTATCCTGTGTCTTAGAACTAATTTGGTTCTCTTTTCAACTTAAACCTCTTCCTAGGGTAACCCAAGTATAATAGTATACAGTTAAACGGGTTCATTCATTTAGGAGCGTTTTCAAGCTCAATTCTAATTCATTAACATACTAACGTCATTAGCAGTTATTTAGTTGCACAGTTAGCAAGTTTAGACTTATACAGACCTTGTATTAGGTTTTCGTATTTTTCACTATTCATCTGTATTCCACTATTCATTTATACGGTCTCATATTCTACTATTCATTTATACGGCCTTGTATTTTACTATTCATTTATACGGCCTTGTATTTTACTATTCACCGTATTTCACTATTCACGTATACGTCTCGTATTTTACTGTTCACGTATACGTCTCGTACTTTACTGTTCACATATACGTACTTCCTATTCATGTATACGGATACTATTCACATATACAAGTACTATTCATGTATATGGATACTATTCACATATACGAGTACTATTCATGTATACCAACATTTTTCATATACGTCCGTATGATACGGAGTATCATACGTATTTATTTCTTTTTTTCAATATAACTTGTATTTTCTTTAAAATACTCTAAGTATTGATTTCACCTTTACTTACTAAATTACGGGTATACCCCTCGTATACCTTAAGTTATATACGGGTCTCGTTTAACCCCGTCTTAACTCTCTTTCTTTTACAACTTGTTTCTAAATTCTTTATTTAATTTCCTTAACCTTCTAAACACATAAAAATGTGTTATTTACATTTCTTACCCATAGTTTTCTTTTAATTTCTATTTTACCCATAATAAGTTCTAAACTTGATATTTTAATTTCTAATTTCTTCCAAAGTCTTTCTTAATTAATTTCTTCTATACTTTTGGTCAATTACCAAAACATACCCAAGTTTGACCAGCCTTTTATGGTCAAACCCCCTAACTTTCCAAAATTTACAATATTACCCCTAAAGTTAATTTATCTTAACTTTTTATTCCTTAAACATTTTATTACCTAATCTTTTGCTATAATTTTTATTCTAACTCATCTAAATATTTAATAAACTGTCATTGACCATGTTTGACCACATTTGACCATGTTTGACCACGTTTGACCAGTAAAATTACCATTTTACCCTTGTGGTCTATTCTTTCATTTATTAACCAATTTAACTCTAATTAATTTCTAATTTTCGTAATTAATTTTCCTACAGATTTTTGAACATCAAAAGTCATTTTAAACATCTCTAAATCACCAGATTTAATTATCTAATGTTATAGTATATAAATACCATCTTTTATTAACCTTAAATATACCAAAAACCCTTATAAATTCCTTATAACCTTATATACTCTTTATAAATTGTAAACTTAATTCTACAATTATTTTCTCATCACCTAAACTCTCAATAATTCCATATTGACCCCATTAATTTTCGGCCATAATCAAAATCATAGTATATGAATTTTTCTTGTATATTATGATAGCTTATATTGTAGCTTATATCATAAGGAGCATAAATCTAATTTTAGATTTACAAAATATTAACATTTAATGTGTCAAAATTAAATCTAACACACTTATAATTTCGGCAATAATAAACAAGATGAACAATATGTTAGATCATATATAGATCAACAATTAGAACCTTGAAATAGGTAGTTGTAGGATTTACCTTGTCTATTAACCTTTAGCTTAATATTAAGCTTGTTTTCCTTAGAAATTTTGACAGCAATTTGCTAGAGAAATTGGCTCCAAAATCATAGAATAAGATGAAGAATAAGAAGGGTTAGTAACCCTAGGCACTCGGCCTTGATGAAAATCAAAGAAGGAAGAGTTTCCAAGAAGGCAATGTTTTACCTCGAGAATCAAAGGCACTTCTTCATCGTTGTTCATGAGAATCTGGGGGCTCATGAGCTATGGTTGTAAAGCTCTTCGAATGAGGATTCCAACGAGCTATCAAGCTTGTTATTTGGAGTTAGGACGAGAAAGTTATGATTTCTACAAGGCAAGGTGTTCTTTAAGGTACTAATCTAAGAACATTGAAGTTTTTGTGATGTTTCTTCGAAGAGAGGAGGAGCTACGAATTTGGGAGCTCTCATAATGACAGGTAAGTGTCTGATTAATGAATTATTCAGGGGACAAGGTGATAAGGCAATCAAGGAAGTCTTGGCAGGTGTAATAGTAAAATTAAAGCATTTTGTCCTTAATGACTCACCATTGAAGTCGGCAGCCTTAGTCCCCATTTGACCCGATTTTGTTTTGTTTCTCCCTTTTATTTATGTAATATTAGATGCATTAATATCGTTCATAAGGACTTATACCATGTGTTAGGTATGTTACATAGCCAAAAATGCCTTAAAACACCATTTTATGTGCTTCCGGGTTCACATTGATTATGCAATTTGTTATGGCTAATTTAAATGTGTCCTTAATATATTTACAACCTTTAAATACTTTGTTCATGAAATATCATGTTGCTCATTCTAATTTAAACCAAGTCGTTTAGTGGTTTCTCCTTGACTTTCGTCAGTTTAGTACCTGTTTTACTGTGGACTTTGTATACTTAATTTGTGTGTATACGTAACGGCTCCTATGACCATTTCATTGTTGTTCCCTTATTTTTTATGGTATTTTGGCTCATTAGCCTTTTCTTTCCATGTATACATGCTTAAAGCACAATTTTTCCTTAAAGCACATGTTTGTGCTCTAAGGTACGTTTTCGGTTTAAACGCTAACTCTGCTTAATGGGTATTACTAATCTTAGAGGTATTTCACATTTGAAATCTCTTGGGAACTTATTGGTAGTTCGCTAATTTATTTGTGCTCTTTAAAACACCTTTTTCTCTAATTGTTCTTAAAACATGTTTTGGAGTAAGTTGTTGTTTAACACTTCTTCTAATGTTTCTAAGGCATGTTCTAGCCTTAGTATATCCTAATTAGACAGTTCTTTAATATATTATGGTTTGGGGTATTTCAACTGGTCTGTCAGGCCCGCATGCTCCTTCGGAGTGCGGTCATTCCATGTCTCGTATGTGTACACTTGTAGTGTCGGTCACATGCCTAGGTGAAATATTCTGTTGCCAACTCCTCTTATATCTTTGTGAGCCTCGATTTTATACCCTAGCCTATGTTGATTAAGTTGATTGGGATCTAGTCGGGTTTTAGGTCCACGTATAACCTAAGTTTAATAACTATGTCATATAACAATAAATATTAAAACCTAAGCTAGCTCACTGGAACCTATTATGAGTCGCCACCTAATTTTTACCTAGATCAAATTAGGAAAGTAGAGTTTGGGTTTGGGGGCTTGGTATATGACTTATTTAGGGTTCAAATTACTTTCATTACCCCTCCTAGGTCATTTTTCCTCTACTTAATTTGTTTACGGCTTACTACAAAGTTGTTTTTAACATAGGTGCGTGCTTCTGATTTTTTTGTATTTTTTAACATTTTTTACTGAAAATGAAAGTGAAAGTTGAAATTACCTAAACTAGGGTTTTGGAGGCAGAATTAGGTCAAATTTTGTTTCCGTCCGTGACTACGGACCTAATGTCCGTACCCACGGACCCTAGTTAATCTATGTGGAAATAAAAGTCGAATTAAACTAGAAAACAAAAATTTGAAAAGTCCGGGGCCATAGACAGGATGTCCGTGGGCCCGGACATTGTTTAGAGATAACCTAAAATTTGAAAAATTTAAAATCCCGCCGCCGTCCGTGGGTGTCTGTGGCCACGGACAACCCGTCTGTAGTCCCGGACCATAGGTCCGAGGTCCCGGACCACCCTCGGACGAGGGTTTTCTGGTGGTTCCCAACGGTGTTTTCGGCTAAAAAATTATGCACGTGTAGCCTGAAAGGTATACAATACGTTAGTAATTGAAAGATTGCAGTTTGAAATCTAATTATGCATGAAAGTTGACAAACAAGTAACTAGGCAGAAGCAAAAGCAATTCGCAATACAGAAGCAGAAAAGGGTTGGTTTGAGCCCAAAATTTAACAGAGAGTTAATAAGGTTGTGGGGAGTTAGAAAAGTAGAATTATAACCCGTTTTACCCTCGAATTCAAGATGATTCTTCACGTTGGGATTCTTCAGGGGCTCCGATGATGCCGGTTCCGGATTGAGTTCGACCCGAGCTTCTGGTTGTTGATTGTTGATGATGTTCTTCACGTTTTGGAGGTTGTTTGGTTGATGTTTGATGATTGTTGATGTGTTGGGAGTTGAAAAATGTGTTTAGATGGTGATTTCGGGGGATTTTTGATGTGATTTTGGTGCTTGGATGTGTAAAGACGTGAAGAGAATGAGATGGCTGCCTTCTTTGAGAGTCTAGGGTTCTTGAGGTTCTGATTTGATCATGGGATAAGGTTCCTTATATAGGCCTTCTTAAAGATAGAAAAATCCGGTAAAAACCGAGATTTACCGACGTTTTAGCTCAAGGGCTTCCAAAAGGAATTTGATTATGAAATTTTACACATGGGTAAAGGATGATATTTCTGATTTTTCTAAAGTGGAATCGAATTTTTTGGATATTGGAATATTTTAAAATTCAATTTCTCGTCAGATTCAATCAGAAATTGCTAGAAAATTATTGGAAATTCGAAAAATCAAAATTCCACCGCCATTATGCTTCTAATGTCATCCTCTATCATGGGTTAAAATTTCAAAGCATTTTGAACTGATTTTACCCTTATTTGGAGGAGAGAGAAAGCTTATAGGGGGCTTAGAAGCCTTGAAAAATTACGAAAATGCCCCTGGAGATGACTAAGCTGTCCCTAGTACTCTGAAATGTGCCGATCGAAATTGGAATCCTCGCTACTAGCCTATTAGTAGAGACCCTCTTCCGGGGGGTTGAAATTTTGGGTATAACAGATTGCCCCCCGTCAACTAGACTTTGTAATGGAAATGAAAAGGCTGGTTGATGCTTGAGTGATACCCCAAAATTTTGGATCTTAAAATACCCCACATGCAATTGAAATCCGACAAGTTGTGCCGTGCTGTTCTAAGGCGCTGACTACCTATGAGTAAAGTGGAAGGATGTTGAGCGATTTTAAGACGTCGACCACCTAAGGATAAAAATGAAGTAATGTTGGACTATTCTAAGGCGCCAACTACCTATAATGAGATGATGTCAAGCTATTCTAAGGCGTTGACTACCTATGATGGATGAAATGATGTCAAGCTATTCTAAGGCATTGCCTACCTATAATGAATGAAATGATGTCAAGCTATTCTAAGGCGTTGACTACCTATAAGTGATCGAAAATTGGTGTGGGGTCGAGTTCTTCCACTCAGGTGAGTTCGTCTACTCGGGTGAGTTCTTCTACTCTGGTGAGTTCTTCTACTCGGGTGAGTTCTTCTACTCTGGTGAGTTCTTCTACTCGGGTGAGTTCTTCTACTCGGGTGAGTTCTTCTACTCTGGTGAGTTCTTTTACTCTGGTGAGTTCTTCTACTCTGGTGAGTTCTTCTACTCTGGTGCTGGAAGGTGCAAGACTATTGAAGTGATGGTCTTATGCAAATGATGAAAACTGATTACTGGAGTGCCAAACATGGCCATGATGATAAGATGTATGCAATCAAAATATATGAAAGATACTCGTTCAAAGCAAGAAACTGTTGGAAAAGGTGCCAAACATGGCAATGTCGAGTTGTTATGCAAAAGCTATAAAATGCACTAAAATGTTTGTTGGAAGCTTGTCCAAAACAAGGAATTGTTGAAAAATGTGCCAAACATGGCAATGCTTGAGAAAAACTCTTCTGAAAAAGGAAAGTGAAAAGATCATTTCCTGACTAAGAATTTCATATCTGCAATTTGTTTCTTAGAAAATGAACATGCCGTGGGTGGAAGTGTGTGGTGTTTGTTGTGGTGCTAAAGGCTCTTGCTGGTGTTCAGGATTTGTGATTGACCTGGGATTGGGTTGTGATTTTGGATGGTGGTCAGGGTTATGACGGGCCTGATCTTTTTGTGGAGGTAAGGCTAATGACGGGCTTGAGATTGTGTGTGTGGCGGTAAGGGCTTATGTGTGCCTGTGGTGGGATGGTGGTGCTCAAGCTTTGGGTTTCAATCGGTGTTGTCATGGCAATTGTTGGAACCAACAATTGCCCCCAGTATTTTTCCTTAGGACAATCTGAGCTTGAGTTCATGGCAATCGACCGGAATGATCGATTGCCCCCAATATTTTCTTTGATTAAACGTGCGAACCAGTCTCGTCCTCACAGGGTCAAGGCTTATGTTTTGATGTGGTGCTTCCTAACTTACACTCAGCGTGTTTGATGTTTGCACTCATTTCCCGCTTATGGTCATAACTTCTAGACCATTGAATTCAATATTTGATGGATTTACACATTTGATCTGTTACTTTCACGTGATTGGACACACAACTATCAAGTCAGAAGTCTTTAAAGCTTATAACGTGGCCATGGGGTGTGATAAAAGACAACGGGACCTTGGAGGGATATTTTAGGCATGTGAAGCTAATGGGGTGACCAAAGCTGTACCCTGCGTCTTCTCTCAGAATCATCTTCCTTGTCTTGAAGTCGTCTAGCTGCTTCGTGTTGACGTTGTCTTTGAGCTTCCGGACTCAGACTTTTGAAGTTATCCTTTACACCATTTCTCTTTTTGTCATTCGGATTTCTTCGAGGCACTTCGGGTTTGTCGTTATTTTATCCTTTCTTGACTTTGCCTTCGGGGTTCTTATGTTTCCCGGTTTTGAGTTTTGAGAGCTATTTTGATGTGAGCTCTCTAGATCCTGTGTCACTTTGGGACCATTTGCGGATCGCTTCCTCATGCTGATAGCGACATCACTTCTTTGGACTGATTAGATTGTTATTAGAGAGCCGGACTCCTCGCTTCCTTTGGTCACCGGGTCGGACATTCGTCATTGGCTGGGTTATTTTGTGGAGTTCATAATATCGAAAAGGGATATATGAAAGGCTCAGCAGGGGTGCCTAGGGTTTAATGTCAGGGTTCACAAGCTTGTGGCTATGTGGTGCTGTACCTAGGTGCTTCGTCATTTCTGATTGTTGTGTATCCGCTCTTTGTTACTTTTCGCAGGTCTAAGAGTAAATTTACAAATTATCTCCTTCGGTCGGAGTTATGCCGTTTACCTTGCCTTTGAATGTGGTCTCACCGGAGTCGTGTAAAAATGACACGCTCGTTCACTCATGGTTTTTCCGCTCAAGCAACTCTCGTGAATTCTCACTCTGAGACTTGTTCACGCTTAAACAAAAGGTGAAAGATGACGAACTTAAACTCAGATTGCCCCCAGTATTAATCCAAGGTTTATAACAACAATTCGACAGATGTAGACTTTGAACCATTACGTAGTTTGTTTGGATGTTTAGGGGTGAGCTGTGGTATTTGGTTAGACATGTTCATCCTTTTAGAAACAAAAAGACAAATCATTTTATTCAATTGCCAGAAAATGACCGTTTCATGAACATTAATTTTGAAAGATGACTTGGTTGAAGGTGCAAAATGAACAAACATTTTTTGTTTTCTTGAGATTGTAAATTGAAAAGACAAGAGACTGAAATTCGAACATCTAAACCTCATTAAAATGAAAATATCATAAACTCCTTACAAAATTGAAAAGAAAAATTAAGAAAGCAACATGCAACTAGACTCTAGCCTACTCGACAAACTGGAGCCCTTGTTTGATGAGATCTCAATCTTATGCTTCAGCGTCCTACAATCGTCAGTACTGTGCCCTGGTAGTTGATGGAACTGGCAAAACTGATTGAGGTACTCCCCGGACTGGGTAACCCCGGGACAAGGCGTGAGAGGCTGTAGTAGGTCCAACTCATGTAGCTTCACGAGTGCTTGACTAAGGGGTCGGCCGATGTCGGTAAACTGCCTCGGTGCGGGGAACCGCCTAGGTTGAGATGTGGCCTTGATGCTCTGCTTTGAAACACTGAGCTGGCGCACATTGTTCTCCTGTCGTGAAGCTAAGACTATTTTGGCTGACCCTGACTTAAAGGTCCTGACACCCATACCCTGAGCTCTAGGTGCTCCTAGCTTCAGCTCGCCTTTGTGAATCTTTTCTTCCATGACTCTTACCTGCCCCATCAGCATGTCAAAATTAGGGAAATATGTGCAACTCAGCTCGTTGTTGTATTGCTTCTGCATATTGTCCACAATCATTCGAATCTGTTCTTGCTCATCCATTTTCGTAGGCAAAGCAGCGGCCTTCATCCTCCACCGTTTGATGAAGTCAGACATTGATTCACTTTTTCCCTGTCGGGTACTGGCAAGATCGGACCTGGTGACTTCAAGATTCTTAGCATACTTGAAATGGTGCAGGAAAGCCTCACAAACCTCTTCATAGGTTTTGGTGTTCATCCTCTGAGTCAAGTACCAACGTTGAGGTATTTCATCGAGATAACGGGTGAAAACCTTGGCCTTCTGAATGTCATTCAACCTGAGGATGGACATTTCCCTATCAAACATCACCAGATGGACCTGCGGGTCTGAGGAACCCTTGTATAGAGCAAGTGTGGGTAGCTTCAACTTTAGAGGGAGATTAACCTCGAGGTACGATTCCATAGAAGAGTAATCGAAACCAGCTGGCTTGCTAGCTTTTTCCATGCGCTCGATCCTTTTCAGGGCCTTCCTTAATTCAATAGTTAGTTGGCGGTCCGGGACGACTTGCCCTACAAATCTTTGTGCATCCTGGGCCTCAACAGAGTTAACTTTGATGTAGTCACACTCGTTCCCAAAGTCAGCAATCTTTCCTGAAATGTTTTCCTGATGACCAACCTCAAGGGAATTGATTTTGCTTTTAGTTCTTCGATGATGGTGACATACTTAGCCTCCATGTCATTAGTGGTGGACCTATGTTTCTGTTCCATGGCATCAAAGGCGGCCATGTACCTTTGCTCTAAGGCTGCAAACTGGGCCTCCATGCTGACTGGGTTTCCTCCCTCTGCCATACTTGGGATTCGGGCTTATCTGTTGGAAAACAAAAGTGGATTGAGCTAAAATTCTGGACCGTGAAGAAGTTTTAGGTAAAAACTTGTTTGGGCTGCAATAAAAGCACTTGAGCTAGAGTGTTTTGAAGATTGTGGGTAGACACTGAGGCCCGAAATGAGTTGGAAGGGAGGCGCCTAGAAATGTTTGAAGAATGTGGCTCTTGGGCCAGAATATTTTGAGAATTGGGCGCTTGGGCCAGAATGTGTTTGGGCTAGAGGTAAAGGACATGGGCCAAAATGATTTCTAAACCATGTTCTTGATGTGAATTAGAATTTGGGCCAAGTAATTCTGATTGGGCCTAAAAGATGACGCCTGTGTCTAGGATCTTGGGTCAAAGCCCAAGTGAAATGTCTTCCTAGACTAGAATGAGCCTTGAAATGGAAAGGCCTGATGGATTTTCATGAACTGTTTTAGGTGGATTTGTTTTTCATGGGCCTAGAACTAAAATGATAATTAAAATTGGGCCAAAAGAGAAATCACCTAAGTCTAAACTTCTGGGCCGAAGCCCAAATGATTCACATATCAAATCAAACAGGGCCTTTGGGCTGCAAATAGTAAAGCCTACGAATTCGGGTTAGGCTGAGTTGATGTAGGAAAGATCCTATCAATTTCTAAGCTTGGTAGTGGGTTGATCATACAAGAAATTAAGGCCCACACAAGTTCAACATGTCCTCACTAGACGCTTAAATCAAACCGGGTATGGATCGATCCGGAGAGGTGCTTGGGGCGTGGGCCCAGGTTACCACAAAGGAATAGGGCTTGCACGCTATTCTCTTTAGGCTTCCCCACTTTTTCCACATCACCTGAAGGTGTGCGTCTACGGTCGGGTCTTTGACTGACCAAACAATGGGCTAGGTAAGGACACTGACAGGAAAACGCTTAGGGCTAAGGCCCAGGTATTAAGGATGTGGTTAGACGACATCCTCCTCCTTTCCCCCGCTTATTCACATCACCTAAAAGGTGTGAGTCCTTGACAGAGGACCCTCAAACGGGTCCCGGGGTGAAATCGGTTTGCGTGGACCCTCGCTCTCACATGATGCAAAGGTACAGAAATTAAAGTGCGCACAAAAGTAAATAAACAAAGTAATAAAGCCATAAATAAACAATTTTTTGAGTTAAGCCCTCTTTCTTAAAATTAAACAGGTTAAAGTTAAGAATTTATCCCCAATAGAGTCGCTAGTCTGTGAGCCTCGATTTTAAACCCTATCCTATGTTGATTAAGTTGATTAGGATCTAGTCGGGTTTTAGGTCCACCTATAACCTAAGTTTAATAACTATGTCATATAACAATAAATATTAAAACCTAAGCTAGCTCACTGGAACCTATTATGAGTTGCCACCTAATTTTTACCTAGATCAAATTAGGAAAGGAGAGTTTGGGTTCGGGGGCTTGGTATACGACTTATTTAGGGTTCAAATTACTTTCATTACCCCTCCTAGGTCGTTTTTCCTCTACTTAGTTTGTTTACGGCTTACTACGAAGTTGTTTTTAACCTAGGTGCGCGCTTTTTTTTGTATTTTTTAACATTTTTTGACTGAAAATGAAAGTGAAAGTTGAAATTACCTAAACTAGGGTTTCAGAGGCAGAATTAGGTCAAATTTTGTTTCCGTCCGTGACTACGGATCTAATGTCCGTACCCACGGACCCTAGTTAATCTATGTGGAAATTTCGAATTAAACAGAAAACGAAAACTTGAAAAGTCCGGGGCCACAGACAGGATGTCTGTGGGCCCGGACATTGTTTAAAGAAAACCTAAAATTTGAAAAATTTAAAATCCCGCCACCGTCCGTGGGTGCCCGTGGTCCCGGACCATAGGTCCGAGGTCTCGGACCACCCACGGACGGGGGTTTTATGGCGGTTCCCGACTGTGTTTTCGGCTAAAAAATTATGCACCTGTAGCCTGAAAGGTATACAATACGTTAGTAATTGAAAGATTGCAGTTTGAAATCTAATTATGCACGAAACTTGACAAACAAGTAACTAGGCAGAAGCGAAAGCAATTAGTAAAACAGAAGCCGAAAAGGGTTGGTTTGAGCCCAAAATTTAACAGAGAGTTAATAAGGTTGTGCGGAGTTCGAAAAGTAGAATTATAACCTGTTTTATCCTCGAATTCAAGAAGATTCTTCACGTTGGGATTCTTCGGGGCTCCGATGATGCCGGTTCCGGATTGATTTTGACCCGAGCTTCTGGTTGTTGATTGTTGATGAAGTTCTTCATGTTTTGGAGGTGGTTTGGTTGATGTTTGATGATTGTTGATGTGTTGGGAGTTGAAAAATGTGTTTAGATGGTGATTTCGGGGGATTTTTGATGTGATTTTGGTGTTTGGATGTGTAAAAACGTGAAGAGAATGAGACGGCTGCCTTCTTTGAGAGTCTAGGGTTCTTGAGGTTCTTATTTGATCATGGGATAAGGTTCCTTATGTAGGCCTTCTTAAAGATAGAAAAATCCGGTAAAAACCGAGATTTACCGACGTTTTAGCTCAAGGGCTTTCAAAAGGAATTTGATTACGAGATTTTACACATGGGTAAAGGATGATATTTCTGATTTTTCTAAAGTGGAATCGAATTTTTTGGATATTGGAATATTTTTAAATTCAATTTCTCGTCAGATTCAATCAGAAATTGCTAGAAAATTATTGGAAATTCAAAAAATCAAAATTCCAACGCCATTACGCTTCTAATGTCATCCTATATCATGGGTTAAAATTTCAAATCATTTTGAACTGATTTGACCCTTATTTGGAGGAGAGAGAAAGCTTATAGGGGGCTTAGAAGCCTTGAAAAATTACAAAAATGCCCCTGGAGATGACTAAGCTGTCCCTAGTACTCTAAAATGTGCCGATCGAAATTGGAACCCTCGCTACTAGCCTATTAGTAGAGACCCTCTTCCGGGGGGTTGAAATTTCGGGTATAACAATCGTCCTATGATAACTTACTATGGTTCTCTGGTTTGGTTTTAAAATTTGAGGGTTTTTGGAAAATTTTGCGTTTTGAAGGAAGAATTTGAGTTTGAAAATAAAAATCTTCACGGCATTTCAATGCCGGTTGCTTCTTACCAGATCTAGCTTCTCACGGACAAGTATGTTCTTAATACATTAGTCAGGCCATTCGGCCTTCTCAAGGTTTCGTTTCAGAATTCTTAGGGTTTTGTGGTGTTATGTTGGCTTCTCTCGCCACCTTGGTACTTGCTAACTACTTGTCACTTGTTAAGATTCCTCTTAACGGTCCCGTTATTACTGAACTTGCCGTGGCAAGTGCGCGGTACAGGCGGTTTTTGGGATAACTCGTACCGGTTTCGGCATTGTTCGTATTATATTTGGTAGCCTTGTCGGCTCTTCCTTGATCCTTTAGTTGGATAACTACTCCTTAGAGCTACTTCTCATTCATCCTGACATGACTATCATCGATCTGGGTGCTTCTCCCTTTTCGGGGACCCTTATTTATTTAGTTCTATTTTCTACCTAGTTGCTCGTTCCCACGTCTTTACTGTGGTTACCGAGGTTTAAGTCATATAGGCACTACTTCAGTAGTCCTATTCGGGTATATCTCGTAAATGTGCTCGTAGCTGTCTAAGCTATGTCAGTTGGGTATTGCAACTCATTGGGTGTGGCATGGCGGGTGTACCTACTCTTTGGCAAGATTCTTAGTCAGTTAGAATACCGTTGGTGGTATTACTTAACTATGGCGGTCCGTAGACATGTGTCCCGGTTTTCTTTACTTCATGAATCCGCCTTGTTGCACGGTTAGTGTTATCGTTCTTGCTGCTGCTTGGACACCCGGGTTCTCGCGACTGCTAGGCATGTCGCCCCATGCTGCCGCAGATTCTGGTCTCCTTTGAGTAGGATGTCTCGATCTCCCGCCTGTGGAGGGTGATTTTTCGGTATGAGGGGGGTCTATGCAAATATGATCTGACTAAGAAGCCTAGAGCCTATGAAATGCCATTCTGTGGAGGGTGAAAACCCGTTATTCATGGCAGCCCTCAAATACCTACTCTATCGCCCGTCTTTCCCAGAAAGCATAAAGGGGGAGTGTTAGTGAACACTACACCCGCTCTCAATGGGCTCCACGCGGACTTATGCCTCTATAAGGCGGAATTGACTAGAGTCGCCACCTAGTTTGACCTAAGGAACTAGGAAGGGAGGAGAAGGGTTCTAAGAACCGTTAATTGACTCTGATGATTTATTGCCTATGGATAGGGACTATCTGGTCATTTGCAGAGATTCTGTTGTGGGTTCGCACTGGGTTACACCCCTCAGAAGTGGCAACGACCACGACTTCGGATTGGTGCCGAGGAAACCTCGGTCTCCAATTGTCGGGATTGTCTTCTTTCAAAACCTTATTAGAGAGATTCAATTAAAAGCCAAGGATAGGATTAGGATGGGAAGAGAGTAAACGAGTGGATGAGGCAAGCTTTTCTGCCAAGCTAGTGCCAAGAAGAAGAATTGACGAATTCGGATGAGTATAGAATGAAGATTTGGAAAGAGTCGGAGGTTGAGTGAATAGACAAGACTTGAAGTCTGATGGTTTAAAGTTTGTGGGAGCCGAAGAAGGTTTGAGTGTTTGAGAGATATGAAAGCCACCTTAGAGGGGGAAAATAGTTTTTGTTTGAATGGGGTCGCACCCTAGATGGGCTGCCTACGTACTCAACTCCCTGTCGAGATCAGACCTTACGTAGTTCAGGATTTTTGGAGATGTTTGAAGTTACGGGTTTGAGGGGGTAGTCTGTGAGACGCTTGGGTCTATGAGACGTTTGAAACCTTGAGATGTCGAAGTCTGTGAGACGCTCGAATCTGTGAGACACTCGGGTCTGTGAGATGTTCGGGTCTGTGAGACATTCAAGTCATTGGGATGACAAAGTCTGTGAGACGCTCGGGTCTGTGAGACAATACGGGGTTGTTCGGAGGTGAGATGGCCGAGTGAAAAAGGCATTTTGATTGATGTGGGGTCGCACCCTGTGTGGGTTGCCTACGTACTCAACTCCCTGTTGAGATCAGACCTTACGTAGTTCATTCTTTTGGAGTTTTGATGTTTGAAGGTTTTTTAGAAAAGCTTGATGTGTGGGGTGTTGTAGTCTGTGAGACGCTCGGGTCTATGAGACGTTTGAAATCTTGAGATATCGAAATCTGTGAGACACTCGGATCTGTGGGACACTCGGGTCTATGAGATGCTCTGGTCTGGGAGGTATTCGGATCATTGGAATAACAAAGTCTGTGAGACGCTCAGGTCTGTGAAACATTCTGAGTTTAAGGGAAATTGGAATTGAATTGAAATTGAGTTTGAATTGGAATTGAATGAATTTGAATCGAATTGGAATTTACAAGTCGGGTTGAATTTGGGCTGAATTGAATGGATTTGAATTTGAGATGGGATTGCATCGGTTTTTGGATTGATTGTGTGCCAAATTTGAACTGATAGACCAGGTTTAGGCCTTGGATATGGGCCGAAATGGGCCTTGAAATGGGCTTTGGATTGGGCCTCGAACTGGGCCTTGGATTGGGCCTCGAAATGGACTTTGAAATGGGCCTTGAAATGGGCCTTGAAATGGGCTTTTGATTGGGCCTCGAACTGGGCCTTGGATTGGGCCTCGAAATGGGCTTTGGATTGGGCCTTGGATTGGGCCTCGAAATGGGCTTGATGGGCCGAGTGGGCTTGGGCCAAGTGGGCTTGATGGCCTTGTTTGGGCTTTGGCCTCGAAATGGGCTTGGGCCTTGAAATAGGATTTATGAACTGTGGGCTGAAATGGGTTTTGAATTGGGCCTCAGAGTGGCCCTTTTGATTCGGGCTGAAGTGGGATTTGAATTGGGCCTTGGAATTAAATTGGGCCCGTTCTGGGCTTTGTTGGAAATTGGGTTGAAATTTGGACCTTATCTAGAGTTGGGCCGAAAAAAGGGCCTTGCTTGAAGTTGGGCCGCAATTGGGCCTTGCTTGAAGTTGGCTGAAGTGGCCTCTTTTTTATGTGGGCTTTATTTGTGATTGGGCTGAAAAAAGTTGTTGGGCTGATTTGTGAGATATTAACAAGTGAGAGGAATTGATTTATTGGTTTGATTATTAACTCTTGATTAGGGGTGTGTCGAAGGCAAAGGAGGATTCCACTCACATAAAACGGATGAGAGATCCGCTAGGCATGGGGTGGTTTCGCATCCTAAGCCCTCCTAAAATAGCCTTAAGGGCTTGTTTTTTGAAGTTTCTGTTCTTATATACATATAAGGGTGGTTTGAGTGTCTTCTTAAGTTATAGGAGATTATTGCCCCACGAAACGAATGAGAGACCTGGTGTGGAGCAATAATACATCCAAAACTTTTCTGTTAGTTAAAGGGTCCTAGAGGATGATAACTAGGGCTTAAGACATCAATAAGCAATGAGCAAGGGGCATAAATCACAAAGCAGCACACGCAAATATCTCACATAGGGTACAAACATTGGAGAAGCAAAATGAAGTGTAAACGTTATGTACAAAAGTTTGGTGATTGAACATCAGCAAAAATCCTACAAGATTTCAAATTAATTTCCAAGCTCAAATCCATATGTAGAAGGGGTAAACTAAGCACTAGAATAACATAACAAAACCAGCTAGAGATAACATGCTAAAATTGTTCACATGCAGAGAATGAATTAAATTACAAAAATAAATAAATCCTAAGACTACAATCGAAAGTAAGAATAATAAACAAATTACAGATTAATACAAACATAGATAAAAATCTTAATTAAAGAGCTGCTATGGGGGGTCGCATCGACGTCGCCTCACTCGAGCTGAAGGGGATCCGAAGAGATACACCAACCGTTTTTCACGTTCGAAGGGAGAGCCCCGGTAGTCCAAGCCAAGGTCCATCTCCTTAGTCCCCAAGCAGTTTTCCATTCCATAAGCATTATGTACATGTCAAAGAACAAAGACAAAGATACACGAGAATAGTTAGTAATGAAATGTAAGAGAATTGGGGTGTGTGCAATGGGATCATACGGCCCCTCTCAATGGGAGGAAAGGGGGCAATCTAATCATCTCCCACACCCCAACCGAGAACATAGAAAAGAATTTCAAACTGCCAACAAATGCTATGAATTTTCAGATAAATCAAACATTGGGGTTGCTACACAAATTAATTCGTCATCTTAGATTATGACTCAAACCGAAGTGTAGTATCAAAGAGATGAAGTTGTGAGTCATGTGGGATCATACCTAGAAGGATTTATATCATTTCCCCCTGAGATGAAAAATTAATAAGGACCAACCAGCCAACGAGTGCTTTATCTTAACAATCATAGCATAGGGCAACTATAACTCTATTCATGTTCTTATCTAAGCGCTTTGGAACAAGTTTCATGCTAGTCTCAAACTAATTTCCAAACCAAATATCTATGCACAAAGGGCAATTAAGTATCAAAGGCGATTGAAATAGTAAAGATTGAAAGATGAAATTTCCAAACCCATTGGAAGAGAATCAAGCCCAAAACGCGTCAGCAAGATCAATTCGCATGATTCCAGTGTCAACCTCCAAATTGAGCAAGTGCCGCCTCAGTCAATTCCAGCCCACATCATCCAAACATGTGTACCTCAGTCAAGAGCAAAGCAAAATGGTAGTGAGCGGTAATCGCTACAAGCAGATAATAAGCATGAATGAATCGGGTAGCATTTAGCAACAAAAGTTCATCCCGATGATCCATGACATCACAGAGGCCCAAGGCAAAAGGGAACACGTGGGCCCCTAATTATCCAAAAGGCCGGAAAAAGGATAGGACCCCTGCTGATTAACTTCTCTCCAATAACTCTAACCATACAAACCAATCGAAGGGACTTTTCTGAAGACGCAAACAATACAGAAAAGAAGTAGGTTTCCTCATTTCGAACCAAGTATCAACATAAATGGGCTCATAATTAAGCAGGATGAATGAGTCGATGCTAAGTAAAAACTTTTGCAAATAGTCAAAATTGATAAGCTCATCAAACTCGAAATGTAAATCAGACTAGGTCAGCCGATGAAGCTAACTGCTTCGTAAACCCAAATTACCTTAATTTTTCATCAACAGTCAAATTGGGTCAACCGAGTAACAAATGATTTGGTAAGTCAGATTATCAACACACCGAGCAAAAGAATCAAGGGTGTGATCCGATCAAACTGCAGCAACACAAGATAAGTATCCAGAATCCAGAAATTGATTACGCCGTCGAGCAAACCCAGTGTGGAGCATTGAACAGAGTCAGCAGAACGCAAGAGTGGAAGATCCTACCAAACGCAAATTCAACAAGACGGCCAGACAAATGCCGTGATAGCTTTCGAGAATAAACGACAAGTAATGATTTACCAACATCTTGTGATCACATATTCAACAGATTCGAATAGATCTAGTATTCAACAGATCTAAACGCGTTTTCCATGCTTATAATCTACCAAACCAGATAAAGAACTAACATCCATTTCAAAAGATGTATGAGGCACCCGACAAGAGATAGGTCGGAGCATATTACCAACTGAAAACCCAGAAACAAGAAACACTGGAAACGGGCAGACATTACAAAATAATCTGGGCTTGCATCGCTTTAAAAATGAATCACCGAAAAATCTCACCGGGGGCGGAACCTACACCAACGTTGTCGGATGTCACTGGTAATTCTCCCAAGGCCGGAGGGGAGTGCGATACCGGCAACGAGGTCGGGGTCCAGTATGGTTTATTTAGCATAACAGAGGCGGAGGTTGAGATCGATGACAACTCGAAAGGCCGGGAACGAGCGTCGTCGATTCACACTGAAGGCAGCGTCGAATATTCAGGGCCGGAAGCAGGATTATTGTCGCCGATTTCGTTAGGGGGAGATGTAACGAGTCGCATGAAATGGGAGACGAGGACTGGTGAGATCGAGAGAGGGAATAGTGTCGGGAAAAGGAGTCCGACGACCACTGTTAGCGGGGTTGGGCTTGAGGGAGATGATAATGTTATTCGCGAGAGGGAGGAAGCCAGTATCGGAGGCCGCTGGAAAAATTTTCGATTGAGTTTTGGATGAAGGTAGAAAAGAATGAACTGAGGGCAGACAGTCATGGATGGAGCAAGAAGTGAATCGGCCCCTGCGGCTACTGTTTTACTCTTCCTTTTATAAGAAACAGATTTAGGGTTTCATTGGACAGATTCTGGTTTCAAATTGGGTCGGTCAACTTTGGTCAAACGGGTCAAACATGGATTGAGACAATTAAAAAAAAATGTATATGTAGAATAAAAATAAAGGTTTAGTCAATAAAAAATGAAATGTTTTCTTTTTCAAAAATAACAACATGAAAATGACAAAATAATGTACGTAAAAATAAAGTATACACATTTGCCTACGACTAAGGAAATTAAATTGAAAATAACTAAAAAAAGGGTAAGTCTGAGACATATTATTGTTTGAAAATTCATCTTCGAAAAATGGGGTTTTTTTCTAAAATGCTTGAAAATTGGTTTAAAATTTTATCGTAAAACGATGGTTTCGTACATTTTGGAAAGAAAGGCGACGACCCCTTATATTGTATTTATTTTTTTTTGGAATTTGCTTCATGGGGTGAGAATTTTTGGTGTCTACAGATGGCTCCCCTTGATTCAATTCTGCAATCCCTTGAAGAATTGGATCAAGGTTGAAAGGGCGCCAAAAATTCTCACTATGGTTTTGTGGTGCATTGGGATGCGACTGTGAGTGTATGAATACGATTGAAAGTACGAGGACTTATGACGAGCCTCAGTTAGACCTCTTGACATCTAACCCTAGAACTTATGACGAGCCTAGGATACTAACAATAGGGTCGGTTTAGGGTGCACGAGGACTTAGGAGAGCCTCAATTGGACCTCTTGATATCCAGTCCTAGGACTTATGACGAGCCTAGAATGCTAACAATGGATTGGTTTGGGGTGCATGAGGACTTAGGAGAGCCTCAATTAGACCTCTTGACATCTAGCTATAGGACTTATGACGAGCCTATAATGCAATTGAAAGTACGAGGACTTAGGAGTGCCTCAACTAGACCTCTTGACATCTAGCTATAGGACTTATGACGAGCCTATAATACTTTAATGGAGTACCGTACTAGTAGCGTAATAGCTGCCTAGCAGGTGGATGTGAAACGATCTTGCGCTAGTAGCGTAATAGCTGCCTAGTGAAGGAAAAAACTGACGGGACCGCACTATTAGTGAAATAGCTGCCTAGTGGGTTATGGAATGAACGATCTCGCACCAGTAGCATAATAGCTTCCTAGTGGAGGAAAAACGGCGGGACCACACTAGTAGCGTAATAGCTGCCTAGTGGGTTATGAAATGAACAATCTCGCACTAGTAGCGTAATAGCTGCCTAGTGGAGGAAAAACGGCGGGACCGCACTAGTAGCGTAATAGCTGCCTAGTGGGTTATGAAATGAACGATCTCGCACTAGTAGCGTAATAGCTGCCTAGTGGAGGAAAAACGGCGGGACCACACTAGTAGCGTAATAGCTGCCTAGTGGGTTATGAAATGAACGATCTCGCACTAGTAGCGTAATAGCTGCCTAGTGGAGGAAAAACGGTGGGACCACACTAGTAGCGTAATAGCTGCCTAGCGGGTGTAAAATGAAAGATTCGACCGCACTAGTAGCGCAATAGCTGTCTAGCGGGTGTAAAACGAAAAAATCGACCGCACTAGTAGCGCAAAAGCTGCCTAGCGGGTGTAAAATGAAAAAAAAATAGACCGCACTAGTAGCGCAATAGCTGCCTAGCGGGTGTGAAGATGCGTCAGACAGTGAGCAAATTTTGTGGGTATATGCAGATGATATGTGATGTGAGGTGATTAACCAATGTATTAATTGAATTAAACTCCCTGTTTGTGGATGTAGGTTTTTGTGTGAGCAGACGACTTCAGAGTTGTTTGAAATTTTGAGATGACTTTGGCATGTGGTGATGGCTCCGGTGCGGTCGGGTGGCTCCAGTGTGGTCGGATGGCTCCGACATGATTGATGACCCCATTATGAGCAATGGCTCTGGGGTGGTTGGTGGGTTTCGATTTGGATTGAGATTTTGAGTCGAATGGTGGGTTGATGTGATTGGTGGACTGTGTTGTGTTTGACATATTTTGATGTGGTAGATAAATTCTTGGTCATGATGGATGGCTTCGG
This sequence comes from Limonium bicolor, assembly GCA_023374045.1. Taxonomy (NCBI): domain Eukaryota; kingdom Viridiplantae; phylum Streptophyta; class Magnoliopsida; order Caryophyllales; family Plumbaginaceae; genus Limonium; species Limonium bicolor. The sequence goes on along the minus strand of CM041778.1, from coordinate 321,976,729 downwards.
CCCGGTTATGACTTCAGGGTTCTCTCATGATGGCTCCAGGATAGCTCGGGATGGCTCCGGGAAGGGCTATGAGATGGCTCTATTTGGTGATAGCGAGGAAGAAAGGGGCATTTTTCCTTTGAGGTGGTCGCACCCTGGGCGGGCTGCCTACGTACTCAATTTTGTATTGAGATCAGACCATACGTAGTTCGAAACTCTGTGGGAAAGACCCTGGTGACGAAATGGATTTGACGTGGCTCCTGTATTGTTCTCGGACTGTTGGGATGACCCCTGCGTAATTCCAAGGATGGTTTCAATGTCAGATGATGGCTCCAACTTGGTTCTGGATATGGTGTTGATGAGGCTCAAGCATGACACTGGATGGCTCCGGGATCATCTTCGTACAGCTTTGGATGACTTTAGTTTGATTCGATGTAGCTTGAGGATGGCCCAGGATGGCTCCGAGATGGTTTGATGTAGCTTGAGGATGGCCCAGGATGGCTCCGAGATGGTTCGATGTAGCTTGATAATGGCCCGGGATGGCTCCAGTTGACTTCTTTTGATCAAAATATGCTTCAACAACTGCGACTGAAGCTGACTTTCAGCAAGACTAGATGGAGTTCTTACCAGTCGGATGTTGAAAATGAAGTGGTTATGATGCATGCAGACACTAAATGCTAGAAGAGACGCAAAATGCATATGCAGGTTTGAAGAGAAGGTACGATTCTATCTCTACTATGAGGTTTACGAATATAAGGCATCTTCGGTTCGATCTTGAGTGATTGTTGAGCTTGAATGCATGAATCACTTTTCTCTCATGGAGGGATGCGGGTCAATCTCTCGTGAGTATGGTCGTGTGTGCAAATGGTGTGATGATGCTCTCGACGTTCGGAGCAGTATTTCCTTAGAATTTCTTTCAAGGTTCTGAACTTTCCGATCCTCACAAATTCCTCATCTGCAATGGGGTAGGCTGATTATGATTTGGTGGTTTAGTCGAAGAGTCACTCGCACTCTAAAGACCCTGTGAGATTAGGTCACACTCATTCGCTAACGGTCTCTTTGGTATGACGGGACATGTTGATAACAAGTACAAAACTTATGATTCATGTTTCAGATCTGATACTTTCGGTTAACACTCATCAACTAACGAGTCAGAGGTCTTTTATTGGGTTATAACGGGGCTGAGGGGTATGATGTATGTCACATGGGACTGGAGGATTTTTGGGAATTGTGGAGCTTTTGTGCAATAGAGGATATGTTTCGCCTTCGCCATGGGTGGAATGATTAGACAAACGATCTTTGAGAATCTTTTGTTGGTTTCGATGGGACATCATTGGTCCTTTTGCTTATTCCCTTCTTCTTCTTTGGTGTACGATCTTTTCGTTCTTCTTCTTCTTTTTCGGTGTATGATTTTCTCATTCTTCTCCTTCCTTTTCGGTGTATGATTTCTGCTTCCTTACTTCCTGCTTTTGGAATCGCATTGGCTCATCGACTTTCTTAGACATTTTCTGCTAACTCTTTTGGCTTTCGATTTTGCTTTCAGCTTTGGAGTTTCATTGACTCGCTGGTCATCTCAAACATTCTATTTGCTTCTTTTGTGAAAGATGGTGGGGAGAGACCATGGCTCCAGCTCCTTTGAGATCCTCTATTGCAAGGGCAAGTAAGTATATGTACGTGGGTTGGCATGTTGTGGAGTTCACAAAAAAAGGTTTATCATGAAAGGCTTAGTGAGGCTCACTAAGGGATTATGTACAGGGCAATCAAAGATTTTTGGTTTTGTGGAGATTTTTGTTCCTAAGTGCCTCATCATTCTCATTAGTCAATGATTGTTTTCTTACTATTCTCAGATCTTTACATGAATCACAGTTCGTATCCTGTTTATCGACACAGATCTCACTATGTATTGTGCCTCTCCATGTGCTGAAGGAATGCACAAGTCGCTCATGGTTTTACCTCTATGGACTCGCTCTATCTTCCCTTATCGCTCAGTGGATTGTCCAATACCCTCTTTTGGAATTCAAGAGAAAATACCGCTCTTCGCACACTACTCACTCAGTTTGTGGT